>JBBPKJ010000258.1:0-33478 GCA_038089195.1 Brasilioporus rufonigricans
CACCATGCTGGGTGGTAATAATATGAGCTGAGTGGCCAGCATCAAGTCAAGCAAGGATAGTAGGCTTTTGATCAGCTATGAGAGATTGCATGGTGATGGAAGTCAAGAGTAAGGATGTTTGACACTCAGACACACTATTTACATATGAATCTTTGTTTGTGACACAAACAGAGCTAAATATAGCTTCATTTGATAGTGATTTCAATCTCCAAATAAAAAGTGACAAAACCGGCCCAATGAGGTGTCCGTTTTGTAATGGTCGTATCTTGGCGGCGTCTGAATTGAATCATGTGGTGTAAGGGGTGAGGTTGTAGCCGAGAGTCCATACTACAATATGTCCCACCAAAGTGAGGTCTAATTCATTCATATGATTGCAGTGTACTTCATGCATTGGATTTGGATCAAACATTGGGCCAGTTTTGGGAGTCACTGTATGTCTGGCAAATCATTCCCTTTTCATGCCTGTGCTCCTCCTGCACACTCTGGACCTGTTGCTCCGTCTAATGCCCCCTATCCACACTCTGTTTCCAGTCGCCAGGAGTTGCACTTGACAGTGTCACCTCCTCAACTTCCTCCATTTGGGCTATTCTCCTCTGCACAGGTCACCTCAGTGGTAGCACTATAGTCATTGGTTCCAATATCTCATCTCCTCCACTCTGCATGGCATTCCTCTGGACTGGGCCTTAGTAAGCACCTCCATATCCTCTGTTTTTGATGTGTCCTCTCCAACAGGGCTTGACAGCCTCCATGGATTGGCTCCACACCACACTCTCTGCTTACTAAAGGCCTCAAGGGCTTGGCCATAAAATGGGGGCACTATCATATCCATGCATTCTAGCCATTCTCCAACCCCCCTGGCCACTCCTCGGACCTTCTCCAACCATCTCCGGTCATCTCCGCCCCCTTAGTCCTCCTCCTCCTCCTTATGCCTGGAGTTTCCATATCTCCAATCAGACCAATGCTGGAACACTCAGAAGTGCCCGGACCCTTATCCATTTTAGTATATCCTTGTATTCTGACCCTTGTGCATTCCTCAGTTGTATATCTGACACTTTTGACCCTTTCGCTTACCCATTACTTCATGTTCTTGTTCTATATCCATTACTCTGTACCTTACTCTGTTCATATTTAAGGACATCTCCTATATCTGTTCCTGCAGCTCAAATATCAACTTAGATAATCTTCTGTCCTTGTCTGGCATCCGCTTTCTAATCTCTGTCTGACTTTGACACTCCTGTCCTTGTTCAACATTTCCCTCATCTCTGCTCCTCCTCCTGTCGGAGCTTTGCCCCTCTGAAATATGAGGACATGGGCCTGCTCAAGGGTGTGACACATAAGTCCTGTGCCGACATCCTCATTGCACCCCCCCCCTCATCTCTGATACCTCTGCTCCACTCCAGACTTTATGTCCACCTCCATGAACTTTTCTGTGATGTCCACTTAAAGCCCTCTAACTCCAGCTGGACTTGGACCAGAGTTCCCAGTCTTAACACAAATGGACAGAGATGGAGAACATCAAGTTCTGTTGATATTCAGACTGAGGTATACAGGACAGAAGTATGGAGATTATATAGTAAATCAGAGGTGAATTATTAAGATGAAAATGAGATTGGGTAGACATACTATGTGCAAAGGTACAGAGGTGAAACAGGAGTGACAGAGTGTCAAGGTAAAACAAGAATGGAGAGATGTCAGGAGGACAGAGGAACTGAGGTATCAAGATGAAACATATCAAAGAGATAAGTAACAGAAGTCCAGAGTTGGTCTGGAGTAAGGAAGACAAGACTCAACAAGTAAAGATAGTCTGGAGGTGAATAAGATAGTTCAGAGTTGAGTCCAGAGGACCAGAGTTTGACTCAGTGAATCTGGTATATAACAATATCCCCCTCTTAGGCCTGAACCCTTGAAGGCCATTAGCATGTGACTTTGTTGATTGGCATCAGAGTTGAAAAATGGAGTTCAGAATTACCAGATAAATAGTCAGGGTGCTTGGAGTGCATCCTCATTAGTATCCATCACCATGTCCAACATTGCCAACATCAAAAACTGGTCTGATGAATGCCTCACAGAGGACCCAGATGACAATGAGGCCATGTGGAATGCAAAGTCCAGTGAGCGAAGGAGGTGTGTGAAGGCAAAGAAGGAGGAGGAGGAACAGAGGTGAGCAGAGGAGGAGCAACAGTTGGCAGAGGAGGAGGCCACAAAAGCATGAGCAAAGGCCATGAGGGTGGGCAAGAAGAGGGTGAGTTGCACTGGAGTCAATGGAGGTAGTAGACTAACGAAAAGGTCTTAGGTGGAGCGGATCTGGAGGGAGTAGGCAGAGGCAGAGGCAGGGCCGAGTTCTGGCAAGGGGAAGGGCAAGGCCAAGGAGGACAGGTGTGAGAGGTGTGCCAAGTTCAACCTGGTGTGTGAGGCCAGGACTGGTAAGTCCACCGCATGCATAGCATGCAAGGAGGCAAAGGCAAGGTGTGATCAGCCTGGAGAAGAGAAGGTGGAGCAGAGAGTTCAGAAGCAGAAGCTGGAGGAAGCAGAGGAGACAGAGGAAGAGGCAGAAGGGAAGAAGAAGTCAAAGAAGCAGGTGTGGACAGAGGGAGAAGCAGGCAGCTCAGAGGGTTGAGCAAGTGCAGAGAAAGCACTGGTGTGAGAGGTCAGTGAGCTGACAGAGTGGGTGTGCCAGGTAGTGGCAGCAATTGAGCTGCTCTGGAGTGTGGTCCAGACTGGCTTCAAATGCCAGAATGACATGCTGACCAGCCTAGTCCAACTCAAGGCTGAGGAGATCTACAGAGAGGAAGGATCAGAGGTGGAGGAGTTGGATGACATGGATGAGGTGGAAGAAATGGAGGTAGCAGAAGCAGCAGAGGAACTGGCAGAGCTGGGGAATGAGTCATGAGAGGACACATGGAGGAGCTTAGTAGAGGAGCTGAGGCTGCTGGCAAACCAGCAGGCAAGGGAGTTGGAGGAGATGGAGGAGACTGGAGAAGTGGAGGTCAAGGAGGACAATGATGTAGAAGTGTAGATACTGTCATCATCTCTATAATTAGAATAAATTTGTGAACACGTTGATTTTCAGATCAAGCAGAGTGAACTCCAGGCTTGTCCAGATACTGGAGGTGGAAATCTTCAACGAGTTCAGAGGCATGACTAAGTTCTGTGGCTAACAGCCAAGAGGTTTCTTTGTCAGTGCCCTCATAGCCAGACCGTCATACCAGATACAGTAGCTTGTAATTCCAGCATCTCCAATCTATCTTGGAGTCTAGAATTTTGGAGATCTTGTACTCTAGTTCTCCGTTGACTTTGACCAGAGGCAGAGGTGACTGAATATGATTTGGAATTGTGTTGGGGATAGCTGGTTCTAACTGAAAGACATGGAAGACAGGGTGAACGGATTTCATATTTTCAGGGTGACAAAGGGTGAAGGAGAGTGAGCCTGCCTGAGTGATGATGAAATATGGACCAAGGCTTTTCTCAGAGAGTTTCTTGAAGGGTTGGATAGAGTGGAAGTACTTGGCTTTAATGAATACTTGGTCACCAACCTTCAAGTCTGGTGCCAGAGTTTGTTTGGCATCTGCTGGTCCTTGATATCATTTCTGGACTATGGCTATCTTTTTGCAGAGGGACTGGTGGAGGGAATCAAGGTCTATGGAGTATTCATGGGCTCGAGTGGAGGTGAGATCACATTCAGGATAAATAGCAAGGTTGGGTGGTAACCTTTATTGGTGAAGAACAAGGAGAGACCAGTGGTAGCATTTGGAGCATTGTTGTATGTGAACTCCACAAGTGGCAGGAGTTCAGACCAGTTGTCTTGCTGGTAGTTACAATAGATCCAGAGGTACTGTTCCAAGATCTGATTCATATGCTTGGTTTGACCATTGCCTTCAGGGTGATAGCCCAAGGTGAAATGAAGGTGGATGTCGAGGGCTTTCCCAAGAGACTGGAAGAAGTGGGAGACAAACTCTGAACCACAGTCGGAGGTAATGTGGGATGGAACTCCATGCTTGGAGAATACATGGAGTAGGAAGAGCTTGGCTAACTCCAGAGATGTTATCTTGTTATCTGTCAGAATAAAGATACATTGCTTGGACAGATGGTCAATGACAACTAGGATGGCAGTGTGTCCAGAGGAAGCAGGGAGTTGCTTTATGAAGTCCATGAAGATCGAGTTCCAGGGCTTAGCAGGGATGGGGAGTTGTTTCAGAAGTCTGTAGGGTTTGTGGTGAGCGACCTTGGCACAGGTGCAAGCTGTACAAGAGAAGACATACTCTTTGACAAAAGTATGAATGCCAGGCCAGGTGTATTCCTGTTTGATAAGCTCTAAAGTCTGGTTTTGTTTGAAATGTCCGGAGAGCAGATGGTCATGCTTGTACCAGAGAACCTGGAGGTAGAGATCATTAGCGTCAGGGACATAGATATGATCATCTAGATGCAAGAAACCTTCAGGGTCAATGTTCCAGTGAGAGTCAGGAGGTTTGGAAGTAAACAGATGGACAGAAGCAATGGGATCAGAGGGGAGAGTGGAGAGGATATCGTTATGGAGGGATTCAAGGTCAAACAGGAAGGCAGTGTGGAGTACTGGAGATGCAAGGTAGGTAGCCCAGAGGGATGTGATTAGCTGCTCCTGAGTGAATATGGGTCAGAAATTATGCAGATTGATATAGGCATAGGCTCTATCCCCCTCTTTGGGATAGACATCCCATTGTCTAGTCAGGGCATTGGGCTTGGCATCTAGACGTCCAGGGCAGAAGCAGATGACCATATTGAACTGGAACAGGAACTCCGACCACCAGGCTTGACAGCAGGTCAGGAGCTTAGTAGTAGAGAAGTATTCCAGGTTCTTGTGGTCAGTCACGATGTCAATAGGTGTACCAGAACCTTCAAGGTAATACTGCCAAGTTTAGAAGGACTCATGAATGGTGAGCAGTTCCTTGTCATGGATGTCATAATTGAGTTCCAGAGCAGTGAGAGTGTGGGAATAGAAGGCTACCAGCCGGACTTCTTCATCTGAAGACCAGAGGAAAAGGATACCAGTGATTGCATAATTGGAGGCGTCAGTCTCAATGATTAGCAGAGCGTCAGGAACCCAATGAGTGAAGATCAGAGCAGAGGTGAATGCCTCTTTCAGGTGATGGAAGGCAGAACAGCAGGAGTTATTGAAGTCCCAGGGAATACCCTTACAGGTGAGATGGGTGAGTGGGATTATGAGACTGGAATAGTCATGGATGAAATGGCAGTACAAGTTAGCAAAACTGAGGAAGGATTGAATATCTCAGACTTTTCGAGGCTCCAGTCAATCAAGAATAGCCTTAATCTTGTTATTGGACATGGTGAGCCCAGAGGGTGAAAGTTGGTATCTGAAGTACTCCGTGGAGTTGGTATGGAATTTGCATTTCTCTGGTTTAGCATATAGGCCATGTTTCCAGAGTTATTGGAGGACTTCATGGACATGCTCCTTATGAGATGCCTTATCAGTGGAGAAGATCAGGATATCATCCAAGTAGACGATCACAAAGACATCAAGGAGATCAGCAAAGATAGAGTTGACAAACCACTGGAAAGCCGCAGGTGCATTGGTCAATCCAAATGGCATTACAAGCCACTCATATGAACCATAGTGTGTCCAGAAGGAGGTTTTCCATTTGTTGCCATCGGCAATGCGGACCAAGTGGTATGCATGGCAGAGGTCGAGTCTGGTATAGATTTTGTGCAGCTCAAAGTGTCTAGGAGGTCAGATATATGGGGAAGGGGGTAGCAGTCTTTCTTTGTGATCTTATTGAGTCTTTGATAGTCTACACAGAGGCAGAGTGAACCATCTCTCTTATGGATGAAAGGAATGGGGGCTGCATGAGCAGAGGAGGATGGACAAATGAATCCCATGGCCAGGTGTTCATCAAGGAAGGTCCAGAGAGACTCAACCTTGGAGGATGAAAGGGAGTAAGTGGTGCCTATGGGGGGTGAAGTGCCTTCCTCCAAGTCAATTTTAAGATTGAAATTGCGATGTGGAGCAAGGGTGGATGCTTTGCTCTTGCTAAAAATGTTTGCGAAATTGTGGTATTTCAGGAGAACACTGGAAAGGTCGACTGGATCAGGAGGGGAAGTGGCAATGGAATGGAGTTCACTTTCCAGAGGGTGAATGCACATGCTAAATTGCACAGAGCCTTCAAGTCTGCAAGCAAGTGTGAAGGCCAGAGCACTAATAAGCACTATAGGAGGGGCCTTGTGGTCAGAAAAACACAGTAGACTGGAGGAGACGGAGTCAGCCAGAGGCAGAGAGGCCAGAGGCTGTGGAGGTGAGCTCAGGGCTGGCATGGGCTGCTCTGATGTCTGGAACAAGATACTGCTAGAAGCCCAGTCAATCAACAGATTGTAGCAGGTCAGCCAGTTGTGTCCTAGGACAAGGGAATAGGATCCATCCAGCAGAGTGACATAAAATGTTGTCAGAGTGGTGTCACCAGTTTTGAAATGGACCAAGAGATTGATGGCTTGGGAAATGGTAGTATTGGAGGTACCATTGAAGAGTCAGAGTTGGAGCGGAGGGACAGAGTAGGTTGAAAGGCCATGTTGGCTCATGAAGATGGAATCTATAAAGCAATCAGAGGATCCAGAGTCTAGAAGAGCTAGGAAAGGCAGGATTTTGTGGGACAGGAGGGTGATGGAGGGCATAAGGGATCATGGGTCTAAGAGAGTGGATGTGTTTAGTTGAATCTCCTTTGGTGCACAAAAGGAGTTAACACAGCCTCCAGTTCGCATGGAGTCACGGAGGCTGCTGCATATTTTTTCACCTCTGGAGTGGAGGCTTCCAGTTTAGCTTTCAGAGTTACTGTCTTAGCTGTATATCCCTTGATTATATTTTTCATGGCCTTTGGACAGTTATTGGCCATATGGTCATCTCCAGCACAGATTATGCAAAGCTTGTTGTCAAAACACCACTTACATTCTTCGGGGGTAAGCTTGCCATCCTTGCCAAGCTTGGAAGACAAGTCTGACTTCGGTGTAGTGGACATTTTGGCAGAATTGCCAGAGTTGGAAGATTTGAAGTTATTGTTATTGGATTTACCCTTTGACTCCTTGGAGCTGGAGGTGCTAGTGGAGTTGCCGGACAGAGCAGAGGTTTTATCAAAAGTCTTGGAGGTGTTGTTGTTAGAAGATTTTGCCTAATGACTAACCTCCGATTTATGCTTCTGTCATATCCATGCATCCTAGCCATTCTCCGACCCCCATGGCCACTCCTTGGACCTTCTCCGGCCATCTCTGGTCATCTCTGCCCCCTCAGTCCTCCTCCTCCTCCTCATGCCTGGAGTTTCCTTATCTCTGATCAGACCAATGCTGGGACACTCAGAAGCACCTGGACCCTTATCCATTTTAGTATATCCTTGTATTCCAACCCTTGTGCATTCCTTGGTTGTATATCTGACCCTTCTGCTTACCCATTACTTCATGTCCTTGTTCTATATCCATTACTCCATACCTTACTCTGTTCGTATGTAAGGACATCTCCTGTATCCATTCCTGCAGCTCAAATATCAACTTAGATAACCTCCCATCCTTGTCTGGCATCCCCTCTTCCTAATCTCTGCCTGACTCTGACACGCTCCTGTTCATGTCCAGCATTCCTCCATCCGCTCCTCCTTCTGTCAGAGCTCCATCCCTCTGAAATACAAGGACATGGGCCTGCTCAGGGGTGCAACACATAAGTCCTGTGCCAACATCCTCATTGCATTCCCCCAACTCCGACACCTCAAACTCTGGCCAGACTTGGACCGGAGTTTCTGGTCTTAACAGTATATTCAAGCTCCCTCTTGAGCAGGTCTCCATTCTTTTAGCCTTCTGACCTTCAATTATTCATTCATTTTAAACCCTCTGACATTCCAGCTCATTCTTCTTCTGTCCTCATTTTATCATGTCTTTCCACCCTAACCTCTGCAGTCATGAAGAGATGCTGCAATCTGCCTTCAGCAGCTCTCATGTTATTCCCAGCGAATTCCACAGCCTGTCCACCAGGCCCAGTAACTCCACCTCTTCCTCTTCTGCTGACCGTTCCAACCCCTCCACACCTAGGAGGTCCAGAGGTCCTCCACCTCCGGCCTCCAGAGGAAATGGTAACAATGGCAATGACTCACCTCCCTCTCATCCCTCTAGTTCCTCCACTCATGACGAAGACTGCAATAGGAACTTCAGTGCACCTCCGTTCAAAAGCACAGGAAGCATTCCACCAGAATTTCAGGCATTTGCACAGCTTGCTGACATGATTAGCCAAATGTCCCAGCAGTCCACATGCCACCAGAAGCGCTCCAAAACTCTGAAAACCAAAGTCTGTGAGCCCAAACCCTTCGACAGGCTCAACCCAAGAAAACTCTGTTCCTTCATTGTCCTGTGAACTAACCTTCCAGGCCAATCCAAAGTCCTTCTGAAAGGACTGGTCAAAGGTAATCTTTGCCCAATCATATCTCATGGGCACTGCCCTGGAGTACTTTGAGCCAGACTTGCTCGAAGATGAATCTCTGGAGCTCTGGCCCCTCTGGATGTCTGATTGGACAGCTTTTCTCTCTGAGTTGCAATCTAACTTCAGACCTTATGATCCAGTCACAGACACAGAAACTCAGCTTGAGGATCTGTGGATGCAACCTACTGACTGCATTTCCAATTATATAGTTAAATGGAACTGCCTCACGTCCCAAGTCCATGAGTGGGGCTCCAGTGCTCTCTGCCAGAGTTTCTACAACAGTCTTCCAGACCGCATCAAAGATAAAATGTCTTATCTAGGCAAGCCAGACAACCTCTACAAACTCTGCATGCTCGCCCAACAGATCGACCATCGATACTGGGAGTGCCGAGAAGAAATCATCCATGCTAACCAGACCTCTGGTCATCCTCTAGATCAGTCCAAGTCATCCCTTGGAACCTCTGACACTCCTCAATCATCGACATTCACCTCTGACCCCTCTGCACTTGAGGACCCCCAGTCTGACAGTGAATCCATTTCTTCTCCTACCAACTCTGGCCAGTCTGGACATCATGATAATGGGCCTCCTTCAGGTCCTTCTTTTCCTCCTTCCATTTCTTCTCCTGTTCCGATACTGGGGAACGATGGTAAGCTCCTCCCTGAGGAGCGCTATTGCCAGTTGAGGAACAACCTCTGTCTTTTCTGTGGTTGTCATGGGCACTCTGCCAATGAGTGTCCCAAGCCCACCTCCAGAGCTGCTAAAGCTCGTGTGGCAGCTGCTACTCTGGTCACTCTGAGCCCAGGCTCAGCCTCATCCTGAGGCATTTCTTTTATTCACCTCTGTTTCTGTTTCCAGACCTGGGACTTGCGTCGCCCTTGTCTGGGCTCCTTTTAGGGGCAACTCTAGACGCATCCGTTCCTTATATTCTCCATTTCTGTCTTCAGTCCATTTTGGACCACCTCCATGTTTCATTTCCAGACCTGGGTCTTGCATCACCCTTGTCTGGGCTTCCTTCTGGAAGCACCCCCAGATGCATTCATTCTTTTACCTTCTGTCTCCGCCCCCAGACCACCCTGGACCACCTTTGTTCTTGTTTTTGGACCTGGAATTGCATCATCCTTGTCTGGGCTCCTTCCGGAGCACCTCTAAATGCACCCATTTCCTACCCACCTCTGTCCATTTCCTTTTCCATCCCACTTTTTTCCCTCCTCTGTGTTTCTCTGTATATCTCCTGCCTTCCATATTTCATCACCCAGACCGTCATCTCCAATGGTCTCCAGGGCTTTCCGAACCATCTCTGTTTTTCTCCTTGCCTGCAAGCAATCCACCTCCATGGCCTTCATGCCAACCTCTTTGGGTTCACTGACGTTTGTTTAGCTCCAGACTCCATTTGCTTGCCCTATACTGATCCATTGATTGATTGGATTATAAGTAGCAACATCTCGTCTAACACTCTTACAGATTGAATGCCAAACCTCTGTACTCCAGGACTCCACCCAGGGATTCTAATCCTGGGAGTGCACTCAGATTTGCCCAAGGCCTCAGACCTTCTAAGTCCAGCCTTGCAGACCTCTGTCCGGTTTCATCCAGACATCCTTCCTGCTGCAAGGACTGTTCTGATGATCATTCCTCAAGCTTCTGCTGCCTCTCCAGCATTTGTTTTCTGTTCCTGCATTCCAATATTTCAACTCCATTTACCTCTGTTTTTACTCAGGTCACTTCTGTTAGGATCTCCATTACTCCATTTTCCTGCTGTTTTCTTCCTTGGCATTTTCTTGTTCTCTCTGTACATCTCCTTTTCCATTTTCATCATCAGGACCATCATCTCTGATGATCTCCAGTCCTCTCTGGACCACCTCCATTGTTTTTCTTCTCTCCATTCTGCTTTTTGGTCCATTTCTGGACCTGGGAGTTGTGTCACCCTTGTCCGAGCTCCATTTCAGGAGCACTCCAGACACATCCACTCATTCCCTCATGACTTCCTCTGCCTCCATTTCTGCCTCAGTTTCACTTCTGTTCATCGTTTTTCCCAACTCTGATGATCTCTGGACCCTTCCAGACCTCTGTTTCTACTTCTTTTTCATATCCTCCATTTCCATCCTAGACAGGACTGTCAACTCCGATGGTTTCTGGTCCTTTTCCAGACCACTGTCTTCACTCCTCTGTACATCCTCCATTTAACCCTTTGTCAGGACCATCATCTCTAGTGGTCTCCAGTCCATTTTGGACCACCTCCATCCTCTTCTTACCTTCGGAGAATCCACCTCTGGGCCTTTGTGCCAACCTCCTTTTGAGTTCACTGACATTGGTTTAGCTCAGGACATCGCTGCTCGCCATATAATGATCCATTGATCAACTTGGTATTAAGTAGCAGCACTTTGCCTAATGCTCTTACAGATTGAATGCCAAAAACCTCTGCACTCCAGGACTCCATTCCAGAGATATAATCCTAGGAGTTGCACTCAGATTCACCCAAAGTCCTTGGACCTTTCAGGTCCAGTCCTGTGGACCTTGCCTGGTTCAAGTCTGGTCACCTTCCCACTATAAGGGGCTGTCTCCGGTAATCGTCCTTTTAACCTCCTGCCACTTCCTGGCATCTCTGACCTCCTAACCTTCTCTGTTCTCTGTTCTATCCTTACCTCTATTCATTCCATTATTCTGACTCCATTTACCTCCATGATGACCTCTAATGTCCATCTCCTTGCAGACTTACACCTTTCCTTCCTCCTCTGCACTCCTTCCTTGTTTTAAATTCATAACTCCGGCCTACTCTGGCCTACTCCGTTCCACTCCGACCCAGCTCCTCCTATTACTTCACTTTTATTTACCTCCGACATTGGGATTGATTGGAGTTCTGGGAACACTCTGGAGTTCACTGGTTTTCACTAGGAGATCATTTAACACTCCTGTTCTTATTCTAAGTCCTCTGCCTATACCTCCGGAGCATTTGCTTGGCTCACATCCTGTCCCCTTTAACCTCTGATTCTCCTTTCTTTATCTCTGAACACTCTGTTTTTATTATTCTCCTTGCTTCTTCACTTCTGTCCCTCATCCTCTGGACACTCTTGTATGCCATTGCATTACTCTGCTTCCACCTCTGAGTCCGTCTTTGGAGGCTCACCATTCTTCTGTCTCTATTGCTTTCTCTGTCAATACCTCCGGAGTTCCTAATCCTTTTCCATTTTCATTACTTCTGCCCTTCTTTGGGCCTCAAGGGCTCAGCCTTGATGGGGGGAACACCATTACACCTTGATACTTTCTGTGCCTCCTCTAGCCACCCTTAGGTCACCTCCATTCACTTCTGTCATCTCTGTTTTTCCTCTGAACATTCTGTACCTCATCTCTTTAACTCCGACCCCTCCTTGGGGGTCACCTCCATTCACTTCTGTCTTCTCTGTTCCTTCCTCCGGACATTCTCTGCTTTATCTTTGCAACTCCGACCCCTCTTTTGGGCCCTCTGACCCTCTGTCATATCACTTTCTGTCTCTCCTCCAGCCCTCCACCAGGCACTCTGTCCCTACTTTTGCATCTTTGAACTTCTTCCTGTTTTCTCCTCCTCTCCATTCCCATGGTCCCTAGACCACTCTGACCCCTTTGGGTCACTCTGGTTTTTCCCTTATTCCTCCCCAGATCTTGCACTCTTCCTCCAGACATTTTGTATTTCACCCCCATAACTCCAACCCCTTCTTGGGGGTCACCTCTGTTTACTTCTGTTTTCTCTGTTCCTTCCTCCAGACATTCTGGACTTCATCTCCACAACTCCGACCCCTTTTTGGGGCTCTCCGAACCTCTGTTCAATTGCCTCTGTCTTTCCTCCAGCCCTCCTCTGGATACTTTGTCTTCTGCTTCACTATGCTATTCTGTTTCCTCCGGCACCCCTAACTCTATCTTCATGCCTCTGTCCTTCTTCTCTTCCATTCTCGGAGTTTTCAGTGACACTCCAACATCTTTCTGAGCCCTTCTGACTTTCCCCTTGACCTCCTCTGGACCTTGCATTCTTTCTCTGGACACTTTGTATTTCATCTCCAGAACTCCAACCCCATTTCCGGGGCCTTCTGTTATGTATCTCTCTGCTTCAGTCCCTCTCCTCTGCTCCCTCTTCTAGGGACCTCTGCTATTCCTCCAACCCCTCTTAGGGGACCTCCAATGCTATCTTTTAGCCTTTCCTCTGCTCCTCCTTCACCATTCCCTTTTCTAGGGATCTCCATTTCTTCCTCCAACCCTCTTCAGGGACCTCCAACATTGTTTCTAAGCCTTGTCTGTTCTCCATTGACTTCCCTCCAGAGTCCTCTGCTTTTCTATTCTATCATATTCCACTTGTCCTTTGGACACCTCCTTGTCTCTGACCCTTTCTAGGGCCATTCCTTCAGTTCTCTGTTTTCCTCCAGACTTAATAGACCTCCGTTTCTCCTCCCTGTTCTGCTCTCTGTCCACTCTTTTGGCTTCTCTCTCAGTTCCATCATTCCTATCCCTTTGTCCTTGACAGTATAATTCTGTCCTCACACTCTGCCTCCACTCTGTCTCTATCTTCTCCACCTCAGTTTCTGTTTGGTTTCCATATCTCCTGTTTTCCTCTGCTTCCTCCTCCAGTGCTCCTGCTTCCCCCCTCTGAACCTCCACTACCACCTGGCACACCTCACCTATGTCCAGCAAATCATCCCCTTTCATGCCTGTGCTCCTCCTGCACACTCTGGACCTGTTGCTCTGTCTAACACCCCCCCATCCACACTCCATTTCCAGTTGCCAGGAGTTGCACTTGATAGTGTCACCTCCTCAACTTCCTCCGTTTGGGCTATTCTCCTCTGCACAGGTCACCTCAGTGGTAGCACTACAGTTATTGGTTCTGATATCTCATCTCCTCCACTCTACATGGCATTCCTCTGGACTGGACCTTAGTAAGCACCTCCGTATCCTCTGTTTTTGATGTGTCCTCTCCAACGGGGCTTGATGGCCTCCATGGATTGGCTCCACACCATACTCTCTGCTTACTAAAGGCCTCAAGGGCTCAGCCATAAAAGGGGGGCACTGTCATATCCATGCATTCTAGCCATTCTCTGACCCTCCTGGCCACTCCTCAGACCTTCTCTGACCATCTCCAGTCATCTCTGCCCCCTCAGTCCTCCTCCTCCTCCTCATGCCTGGAGTTTCCTTATCTCCGATCAGACCAATGCTGGGACACTCAGAAGCACCTGGACCCTTATCCATTTTAGTATATCCTTGTATTCCAACCCTTGTGCATTCCTCGGTTATATATCTGACCCTTCCGCTTACCCATTACTTCATGTCCTTGTTCTATATCCATTACTCTGTACCTTACTCTGTTTGTATTTAAGGACATCTCCTGTATCCATTCCTGCAGCTCAAATATCGACTTAGATAACCTCCTGTCCTTGTCTGGCATCCCCTCTTTCTAATCTCTGCCTGACTCTGACACACTCCTATTCATGTCCAGCATTCCTCCATCTGCTCCTCCTCCTGTCGGAGCTCCATTCCTCTGAAATACAAGGACACGGGCCTGCTCAAGGGCATGACACATAAGTCCTGTGCCAACATCCTCACTGCATTCCCCCAACTCCAACACCTCTGCTCTGGACTTTGCACCCACCTCTGTTGACTTTTCCATGATGTCTGCTTAAAGCCCCTCAAACTCCGGCTGGACTTGGACCAGAGTTCCTGGTCTTAACAGCTTCTAGTAACATGCATCAATAGCTTGTGTGAGTTGGCAGAGTTCAGTAAGAGTAGGGAGTTTTCCAATGTGTGAGATCTCATCCTTGATACGGTCTGGAAGTCCATTATAGAAATGATGCCAGAGGGCACCTTCTCTGTAGCTCTGGACTTGGGACGTGATCCTATTAAACTTGATGACATACTTATTGATTTTTTGACCATCCTTCATATTCAGGTTGTCAAGCTGATGCTCTGCATCTCCAATGGGGTCGTGCAGTCCAAAATTGGTCTGCAGCTCCAGGACAAACTCCTTGTAGTTGTCCATCCAGATTGGGTGGAGTGCTGGATCTTCCATCCAGAGGAGGTCCAGTTTGAACCATTCCAATGCCATACCCTTAAGGTAAGACTGGGCAAAGGTAACTTTAGCACAGTTGGTAGCAAAAGCCTTGGAGCAGTCTTGGAAGTTGAGCTCACATTGGACTAGGAAAACCTGGAGTTTGCAGGGGTCAGTTCTGTCAAACTGGTCTGATTCCTGGACTTTGGTCTGTTGCATGTGCTCAGGTTTGTGATGAGCAGAGCAAGCTAAGCTTTGAATGGCACTAGCTAAGTTGCCAAACATGCTGCATGGAACTTGCTCTTCATCTGAGGAGGAGTTAAACTCATCATCAGGGATATCACTGTTGGATGGGTCATGTCCAGGATCGCTTGGAGGGTTGTCCAGAGAGTCAGAATGGAATGTGTGATCTATGAGAGTATGGAGTGATGGTGAGCTTGGAAGAGGAATCTTGATGCCATCAGGAACTTCCTTGATGCAGGCTCCTGGAGTTGGGAATTGTGGTGAAGCAGGGGCCTGAGAGGCTGAACCTGGAGTACGTCTAGTGGAGAAACTCCAAAATTGGTTGACAATGTCCAGGCCTCTGCAGCTACTGCTAAAAGTGCGGAGGGTATTGTGCACATCAGTGAATGCATGAGAATGAGAGTGAGTAATTCTAGTTGCCATGATGACTCTACACAAGTGGAGTCTGAATATACTGTCAAACTTGGGTGACATGCTCTGAGTGTAACTCTGGAATGCCAGAGTTGTTGTATTTGGTTGGTCTGGGACTTGGCTTCATCTTATGTGGTGTGCCTTGCATAGGTCCAGTGTCCCAATTTTGGAGGTCAGAGGATTGGAGGTCAGATGAGAGTTACTAGGAACTCAAGTTAGAGAGACAACAAACAAAATGAGGAGAGTCAAGTCCAGTTGGGCAGAGTAGAGTGGAAACAGACAGAAGTGGAGAACATCAAGTTCTGTTGATATTCAGACTGAGGTGTACAGGACAGAAGTATGGAGATTATATAGTAAATTGGAGGCAGATTAATAAGATGGAAATGAGATTGGGTAGACATACTATGTGCAAAGGTATGGAGGTGAAACAGGAGTGACAGAGTGTCAAGGTAAAACAAGAATGGAGAGATGTCAGAGTGACATAGGAATGGAGATGTCAGGAGGACAGAGGAACTAAGATATCAAAATGAAACATATCAAAGAGATAAGTAATGGAAGTCCAGAGTTGGTCCAGAGTAAGGAAGACAAGACTCAACAAGTAAAGATAGTCCAGAGGTGAATAAGATAGTTTGGAGTTGAGTCTGGAGGACCAGAATTTGACTTGGTGAATCTGGTATATGATACACTCCAACCTCCATTATGCCTCCTCCAGCCATCTCCAGCCATCTCTGGCCATCTCCACACCCTCAGTCCATTATCCACCTCACCCCTTGGAGGTCCATTCTGGAGCTCATCCTCTGCTCAGACCTATCTTGGCAGCACTTGGACCCTTATCCATATATGTACATCCTTGTCCTTGACCCTTTGGTAGCTTACTTGACACTTCCAACCCTCCTGCCTAACTAATTACTTCATGTCCTTGTTCCATTTCCAATCTCCATACCTTACTCCATTTATACTTAAGGACATCTTCTGTATACTATTCTGTAGCACTAATATCAACTAAGATAGCCTCCTGCCTCAGTCTGATTCCATCCTATTTCCTCCCTCATCTCCTATTGGAACTCTGCCCCAAAATACAAGAACACAGACCTGTTCAAGGGTGTGACACATAAGTCTTGTGCCAATGTCCTCACTGCATCCCTCTCCATTCTGACACCTCCACTCCAGACCTTGTGTCCACTTCCATCACCCAACCCCTCAAACTCCACTTATCATCCTCTGATCTCTGGTCAGACTTGAACTGGAGGATCTGGTCTTAACAATGCACAATCATATTCACACATCCTCTCATTATACAGTGTAGGACATTTGCCCAACTCAGACATCTGACTCATCTCTATGGAACAATTACTCAACTATGGTGCTCTTGTATGTGGTGATGCCAAACAATTAACCATGTCATATGGAGATGGTGCAATTCTAGCACCATTCATACCTGGACATCTAGGACCAGGAATGTTTACCCTGGAAGTGCTCCCACTACATGAAGAACCAAGGGTAAATGTAACCCAAAAAATCACCTATGATATCCTTCATCATAGATTTGGTCACCCATCATGTGATATCCTTTGTCAGTTGAAGCACCATACTAATGGCTGCCCTGACATAATGTTCCCAGAGAATGAACCAGTATGCCCTGGTTGTATCAAAGGCAAAATCCCAAATAGGAGCTTTCCTCCAACTGAGCAACACACAAGCAAACTCTTTGAGCTTATTCATTCAGATTTGAAATCCTTTTCTGTTGAGTCTTATCAACAATTTAAATACATCATCACCTTTCTTGATGACTTCTCCTCCATGGCATGGACTACACCTTTGCACAATAAAAATGATGTATTGGCAGCTACCTGCCAATTCCTAAAAGAAATAGAGACACAATTCAATGGAAAAGTAATGGGATGGATGTCCAATGCTGGGGGAGAATACAAATTCCAAGCATTTGATTCATTGCTTAAAGAGCAAGGGATCAAAATATTCCAATTTGCACTGCATACCTCTATGCAAAATGGCAGAGCTGAAAGGCTCATGCATACTTTGAATGACAAATCAGAGTTGATGTGGCATGATGCCTGCACCCCTGACAATTGGTGGGAATCATTTGCCCATGCAACCCACATTTACAATAGAACCCCTCTTGCTTGTCATAAAGGTAGAACTTCTTATGAGATGCTCCATGGTAAAACACTGGATGTAAGCCATCTCCATGTTTTTGGTTGTGCTACATATGTTTATATGCACCCTGATACTTGTGACAATAAACTAGCCCCTAAAGCAGAGTTAATGGTTCATTTGGGAACTGCACCAGGCATGGACTCAAATTACATCTTCATGAAGTCCACCTCTACCATTGTAACATTGTTGCATGCCATCTTTGAGGAAGATCACTTTCCTAAATGTGATCACAGACAAGCTCCTACTGCATATTGAGCACCACCAGTAGAAGGGGTTGATCCTGATATTTTAGTTGACCTACCAGCTCCTGACAAAATAATCAACCATTTCCCTTGTTGACCATTTGCACAGAGAGCTCCATCTTCTCTCTCTGACCCTCCTTGTACACCTTCCCCTCACTCTGAGAGTTGTGTCCCTTCACTCTCAGACAGGCTGGGTTGTTAAACTCACCAACGTCACTTTCAGCTGGAAGACATGTCAACAAGATCATGTAGCATATTCTTCCATAGAAGCTGAATACATTTCATTGTCTGATTGTAGCAATCAACTGGTATGGATTACCAACTTGATGAAAGAACTTGGATATGATTTTAAACTGATTCCACTTTGTGGTGATAATCAAAGATCAATATTCATGGCATCTAACCTAGTTACCAAGGCCTGCAACAAACATGTTGACATTAAGTGGCATGGTATTAGGGATTTTGTTCATGAAAATCTCATTGAATTATTCTTCCAAGAAGGGGCTAAAAACTCTGCCAACCTATTTACCAAAAATCTTGGTTGCATCAAGTTTGAGAAATTCCAATCACAATTAGGCTTAATCTTCTATGATAAAGTACAACAATCATAGTACCAGTTGTATATACTTATATGTTTTTCCTCCACCTAATATAAAACATGGGAGAGTGTTGAATGTGCACTACAATGTAATGCAGCACTTCATTAATAATATTACTGTAGTGTAGCATAGCAGGTCACATGACCTATTTCCTATGTACTATATAATTACAGACTCAGCATCTGAGTTCAAATATACTCTTGAACCAGAACCACAATGTGCCATTAAGCTTACCAGCTTTATTAACCAACCCAGTAAGTTCAATAGATTTTCCACTATGCTAAACCACCTGTATAGTAGATTGTTGCATCCTCAACAGGTAGCATCCAGACCCTTGTCTCTTTTTGTATGTTGTTGTTCTTTGATCCTTAACTGTTCCTCACAAGCTTGTTTGACATCCTCAACCTTTCTGCTTACTTTTATATTGGCCCTTGTTCTGCTTTTGTACCTCTATATCTTACTCTGATAGTATTTAAGGATCTCCTGTGCTCTCCTGTAATAGTAGTATGAATATCAACTAAGTTTATCCTTCTCTCCTTGTCTGAGTCTGCTCATCTTCCTACTCCTTCCTCCTACTTCCAATAGCTCCTCCTATCCAGAACCTTTGCTCTGATCTCCAACCTCCATTAGAGAACAGACCTATGCAAGGGCACAACACATAAGTCCTGCACCAAGTCCTTGCCCCTAAGTACCTCTGCTCCTCCTTGTAACGTTGAGAGCACTTCTATGCTCGAGACTATACTTCTTGAACACCAGGAGGTACTCACGAAGAGACACAACGTCTGGAGAACAAGATATGGGGCAAAGATCACACTGAATGAGCAAAGTAGTGCGCTGGATTGCGTAGAACTAGCTAAGGGACAAGGGCGACTACCAAGCTAATAGATATAGTACAATTGGAGTGGAGTCAGAATGGAGGTCAGACAAAGGCAAACAGGGATCTACCCGCGCTTGGACCAAGACAACAAAGACAAAGAGTATTAGTTAAGCAAGAAAGCTGGAATCGAACCAGTAAGAGTAAGAGCTTAACCATCGATGAAGAGATCAGAATACGCGACACTGTAAGAGAAGTGTCATAGGAGATGTTAGTCCAAGTTTGAGACAATCAGAATAGAGAGGTCAAAAGGACGTTGTCGGCATAGAATATGGTGAGGAAAGAGTCATAAGAAGTATAAGCAAAAGGAAACGCATGGTTGTGACAAAAGGAAATAATGAACGTATCACGATGTACCAGGAAAATTGTAACACTCCTCTGCTCAGACCTCTGGTCCACCTCTGTGTTAACTCCCCCTTTAGCCTATGAACTCTGGTTGAACTTGGACTGGAGATACCAGACTTGACAAGATGTGAATGCCTGACCTATGTGACAGAGTGCTTTGCTTTCTTGGTAGCATCTTCCATCCTCTGCCATATTGACTCCATAGCTGCTCTTCTTGGTTTGCAAGGTGGGTGGTTGCACACATGGTGAGCTGATGAAGTGCTGTCTTTGGCTTCTTGTTTGCATCAGGAGGGTGGGAATTTTTGCTAGGGATGAGCTGCTTCTTATTGTACATCCTGGGCCCAAATTTGTGTTAGGGCCTGGGCTGTTTTGGAAACTGCCTGGTATGGGTGGAATGGTTGGTTTGGTGTGCATGGGGCAGGTATGCATATCTGTGCTTCTTCAATGTCTTCTCTGTTCTGGGATCCTGTTAGAGGTGCCATATGGTGAGAAGAAGAGAAGCCTTGTCCATGATAGAGTTGACTGTAACTGACTAGGGAATTCAGTTAGCAGATGCTGGTACTCTAGGCCAGCCTAGTCTAGTTTGCAAGTTCTACAGTGCTGGTGTTATAGAAATATGCACTATGGATGGCACATGGCTATCAAGAGACAGTGTTCTCAGTCAGATGTGGTATAACAGACTATATTGAATATTTACCTATCAAGAGCCAGTGTTCTACATACGGTCAGTTCAAGTAGATAACAACTACAATATGAAAAGCTCACCTCAGTCACATGTGGTACAATGGACTGAGGCATTCCAAGGTGAATGGTTCAAACTATATATGAAAAAGTCACTACTGTGTCCAACAAGGGGTAAAGGTATGCAGTACAGGTGAATAGACCATCCATATGATGGTAGATATATGGGCTATTGTGAGGTTGGAACTGCTCAGCAGAGGTCTAAGCTAGGAACTAAGAGAACCTCAGTAGATGTCAAGCTACTGATATTATGAGAACTACCTAAGAGAACTAGGGTAGGTTAGTACAGTAGTAAATGCCTATGAAAATAGGGCTTACCCTCAGTAGATGTCAAGCTACTGAGGAAATAAACAAGAGACTACTCCGAAAAGTGTACGCTCTAAGCCTATGTAAGATTACCATAAATGGAAGTCTAATGCGCGCTGGTCAAATTTACAACACGGGCAATGTGGCGCGTTGACCCGTGCAGGGCACTGGATATCGATTGAGCCGGTCCCGCTCGTGCCTGTGCGTGTGCTTGCTGATTCCAACAGGTGTAAGCTAGACTCTTAAGGATACTGTAGTAGAGAAATGGATAACTTGAGTGGTTAGCGCAGGGATGGCACGGCAAAGCCCGCTACTCCTGTGAAAGTTCGCTTGCTGCCGACATCCTCACCTTAATACCACCATGTCTACCACATCTGGAGATACCTCTGGCGACTCTCATCTTGCAACGACCAGTCCACCACCACCTGACCATATCGCCAAATCATTTCAGTATGCTGTTACCCATGTATTTCTTCCTGTCGAACTTCCCGAGGAGGATGACTATACTCTTGAGAAAGAATGTTCGCTCGCTCATGCAGTTTGCGCCGCTGCTCATGCTTATACCACACACGTCTCCGGAACCTCTGAGGAGGCCTCATGGGATCACATCATAAAGATGCTAGACAACTTGCTAGCCTCTACTCAGTCTTGGCCCCTGGACACAGGCCACACTACCTCACAGCTGCGTGGAATGCAAACAGGAGGTAAGTTGACAGCTGCTTTGTGGACTGATGTTAACGATCTATAGATATTCTTACGTTTTTTGTCCGTTCCCAGAATGCCGCCATTATATTCACAAAGCAGGAGGGCTATACGCTGTGCGAGTCATTCGAGGTGTCCCCAAGCGAGGATGCTGTAAAGGCAACAGCAGGACCTTTAATATGCTCATACCCTTGGTCTGCCGTCGAGACACCAAACGAGGTGTTTGGAGACGAGAACTTCCAACGTGAACTCGTAGACTTTCTTTCTCTCCCTACAACCTTTGACTCGGATCTTCCTCGCCCTCCTGACAACGACCCGCAATATGTTACCGCACTGCTTATTTGGATCATGAGAGGTGTTGGTCACGCTGCCGATGTTAGCCACATCACCAAACATATTCGTGATGAAGCCAAGCACTCCCAAAATATTGATAAAGCCAAGCACCTGTGGCGTCGCTCGACCTTTTGGCTTCTGATTAGAGTTGCAATCCAGATATCCGTAGATCGTTGCTCCCTTAGCCGCGCTTCCTACAAACAATTCATGATATACTTCATGTGCACCCTTGCAAGGGACGGCAACAACGCAATTCTCTCTAGTGATCTGCTTCATCTGATGGGGTGTAAAATCCTCCGACGATATCTTGGCTGCACAAGCAGACTGTCCTGCATATCTTTCCATCGACGAGTTCATTGCATTTGGACACCTGCGGAGCGGTGGCTCACTCCAGTGGCTCAACATCCTCCAGGGGCTCCGCAGTAGAACTCTCAATCTCTGCCGCAATGAGATCCATTTCCTCCTCAGCCATACAGCCTTCCAGGTCGGACCACTTGACCTGAACACAGGAACGTGGATGTGGCACCAAGCGCTCCAAGATCTAGTCTTCAGCAATACATTTCTAGGAGAGCTCGAAAATTTGTTCATGGATGGGGCCTGTTTGATTGACGGGGTGTTGATGAGCACCATTTCTTTACTGGTAACTCGGATAATTTCATCAAGCCCTGACGAAGAGGTGTCGCAGCGAGCCATCACACTCCTTCGTCACGTACGCAAGAAGACATTCCGTTGGGCACAGGGGCTATCATATGACCTGGCAATGGCTCCTACAAACCGCGAACGTGCCAACCGCTTGCTCGACATGGCTGCCACTTGTCGAAGTACGTTTCACATTGACCCTCCTATCCTCTGCAAGCACTTCCACTCTGCAGAGGATATCGATACTCTACTTTCTTGTGGCTTCTTTGTTCGTGCACTCCAGAAAGGTATGTCTGGTCTGAAGGCCTTGTACCCCCAAAACTCATTTATTTCTCACTCTTCAGACGTCGATGACAACTATTCACGACTTTTCCTCGAACGAGATAGTTATCTCTTTCCTGCTGCAGAGGAACCCTTAAGGGATGCAATCCTTACTGATCCATCAGACCACGGTGTTGACCTTGCGGTTGCCAAGATCTTTCAAAGCTATTGGCCTACCGCATTCAGATGGGAACCCATGGGGTGCTCCAATGTCCGCTGGCTTAGATGCAAAACAAAATCATTCGAGGACAGACATTTGCAATCTGTGCATATTAACCTGCTCGATGGTTCACTTCGACTGGAAGGTCAACCATTAGGTGGATTGCCACCAGAGGTTGTGGATTGTCCAGAATTTGAAGAGGTCTTTCCTGATCATCTTGGTGACAATGTGTGTATACGCTCAGTTCTGAATATTAACACGCGCTTCTAACTATTTTTTTATAGTGTGGCTTCTTTGTCGTGCCATCTGATCTTCCGGGTATGGACGTCATGACCCTCACTGCGACGCCCAAATATAAGGTAAGTGTACCAGCACCTCATAGCATGATCATGATGGTTCAAGTTCGCACAGGTGCACTTCTCGCTACAAGATGAACGGCCACTTGTTCGAGCACATTGCAATCGCACGAATGAGGTTCTTCAACTGGTTCCTTTGCACATACTGGAAGAAGACCTTCCACCACCACTTGTTGATGGTCATGTTCACTGGTTAAATTTGTCAACGAAAATAATCGAGATACGCCCTCTCAAGCAGCCTTGGGAACAGTCTTCAGAAAACTGGAGGATAGATTGCGCATCTGGAGAATACCGTATGTACAAAGGTCGTGAGACCCTTGCCGACGTCCGAAGCCCAACCTGGGCAATGTTTTGCAGGTGTTTCCTGACTAGTAATATGGTGATAACCACATCCCCCATCAATTCTGACCAACCTACATCGACGCTTCAGTTGTCTGTCACCTTACCTCGCTATGGCTTATCCTTCTTCGTCAATACAACAGAAGAGCTCGAGTCATTTGACTTCAAAGACATGGTTTACGACGAGCACCAATGTGTTGATGTGCTACTTGGCTTGGAGCCCCTCTTCGTTCTTCGGCCAAAGGTCCACATATCAGGGATTGTCATCCCAGAAACACTTATTCCAAGACGCATCATCGTACCTAATGGCGACTTCGATGGTCACTATAGCGTGCATAGTGGTAAACCACGGTATTACACCTACAGTGTGGATACTGAATTAGGTAACTTGATTGGCGATGGCAGCTTTGCAAGCACACGCTCCCTCATTTTGTTACATGCCAAGACTAATTACCACCGGCCTGCTCCACTTACTGGCAAAACTGGAGCACAGGCAGGATTTTCTCTGTTGCGGTCTGGTGGGTGTCGGTCGCTGGGAATCACACACCGCTTCACCCTTGATCGTGATGTCAATGAGGGGGATCTCTCCTCGGGTCACCCTCAAATCGACATTGCACACCACGAAATCACAACTAGGCGTTGGCGGTATAACTATGACGTCCATGGACTGGGCTGGCAACGTGCAGCAAGGCGTGCTGAATGTCTTTTTCTATCAAACTCCGCCCCATCGACCTCTCCGGAGGACTATGTTGCCATGGACTACCCAATCCCAGAGTTGGAAATGGATCATGAAAAGGTCATTTCCACTGCAGCGTCCGTTATTTACCGGTGGTCCATCAATACACATACTCTCATGGACATCATATCAGGCTGGGCAAAATTATGGAATGACAACACGCCTGCGGATACTACTTCTTTGATGACTCGAGGTGCTCCAAAGGCATGGCTGAATCCCAATATCGTGCAAACCCTTAGGAACAAGATACACGACATCCTGGAAACTGGGGAGGGAACCCGCCCACGATTTCAGTTGCTATTCCTTCTTTCCACCATTTTGTACTATTCACCATCAAACCAGACAGCCTTCCTCTCATTTCTGATAGCATCTTCCATGCAGACTCGGACGCCCTCTCATTTTGAGGATCCACTGATCCACACTGACTACAAGATTATGGATGGATACTGTCCCACACCGCAAATCTTACGAAGTTATATTCGCGAGTCTTGCATCGATGTCATGGAGTTTCACTCTGACGCGGTTGATTGTGCCATAAAGGACTTGCTTATGAATTGGCCATGTGATACCCCCCCGGCGATCTCGTTAGATGCTCGCTACTGGGACTTGTCAGGTCTAACAACCGCTCTGCAACAACTGTTCTCCAGCTGTCATCGCAATTGGAATATTAAGGAATATCTCATACGCATCCTCGCAGAACCTGGACTACTCACTCTTCCACACCGAGTCTCGCTTTTACGGAATATATCCAATGATGGTAGTATGACGTTGCAAATCACACTCGATCGGTTATTTTCCAACCGCCCAGCGCCAGAACTTCCACCACGCAGTACTTTGTTACGAGACAGCCACCAGGTCAATGGAACCGTGACGTCTGGAGCATCAAATGATATCCCTCCATTGGATCGGTTATTCGTTCTTCTTCAGACCAACTCCCCATTTCAACATGATTACATTTCCATGCTCGGGAGAAGCGCAGGCGTGTGCAAGGAATGTACCGTGACGAACAGCCTGAGTGCACTGACAAACGATTTCATCGGTGCACTTCGGACACACTATGTACAGTGCAGAGATAACTACATGGATGCTCTGAGCATTCTCAAGATACATCTGGGTCCAACAACCAATCATGAACAAGCACTCGCACAATTCGGTCATTGGCCCGCGATTACAGCAGAAGTTCTCTTGGGATGTCTTGCATCTACCTCGACGATTAACCTCTCCATGGGATGGAAGAAATGCTTTACATCATTAGCTCTTCTTCTTTTGGAACTTCAGCGTGCACGGAGATTACTCCGATTTGCTCTTGGTGGCCTTGAAGACGAGTTTGCGAAAGAATTGGAGAATGAGCTATGCGACGGGTGGAGTCCTGAACAGTACCCTGAATGGTTATTAATACAGGTACATTTCTGGTGTCTGAAATGCTTCTCCATATTAACGACGTCCGTTGTGTGTTAGATTGAAGGAAACTTTCTGATTCGTCGTGCTCAGGCAGAGATTGCGAAGGAGATGATATGTCCACGATCAGGGCAGAACACCGTGATGCAAGTGAACATGGGTGAAGGGAAATCATCTGTTATCATCCCCATTGTTGCTGCCACTCTCGCGGATGGCAAACAGCTTGTCCGTGTCATTGTTCCGAAAGCGTTGACAGACCAGATGTGCAAATTACTGTCGGCTCGTCTTGGCAGGCTCACTAACAGACCGATATATCACCTACCCTTCTCTCGTTCCTCAGTTTCAGATCTTCGGAACGTGGATCACGTACGAAAGCTCTTGTCACAATGCGTTGCCGAACAAGGAATCCTGGTCGTCCAGCCTGAGCACGTCGTTTCACTCAAGTTGATGGGCATGGAGCAACAGACGCATCAGTGGAACGGTATGGCAAATTCTCTGGCCAAGTCTCAGAGAACACTTTATGAACACCTTGTAACAACACGTTTATTCAGACTGGTACGGATAATTACATGTATATAACAGTTGATCCGGCTAACTGTTTAATGCCAGTCACCCGAAGACAGTCTTGTTGGTAGCATATTTCGATGGTGGAGCCAGTCCCCTGACTATGCAAGAACTAAGGACACTTCTCTGGCTGACCATGGGAACGCGGGTCGCAATGGGGATGCTGATGGCACCTTTGACAATGCATCGAAGTGGATGAGCCTTCAAAAGTGGATTCAGTCTCATTCTCGAGATATCTTGGATGAGAGCGACGAGATCCTTCACTCCCGCTTCCAATTGATCTACACCATCGGCCTCGAGCAACACATGGACGGATACCCTGACCGATGGACAGTCACTCAGCAGATACTCCGGCTTGTGAAGGAGCATGCCCATACTCTGTCAAGGACTCATCCAAACACCATAAAACATGAAAGCGGACCGCCTGGATCATTTCCACATATTCACATTGTGCGAGGCTCTGATGTTGGTCGACACCTAATCTCAATGATCTTGGCGGATGTGATGGCGGGAAGGCTTGCTAATTTCAACTTTGAAGATGTCTTTCCGGCATTACGTGATGCAATTCGTTGCTTCATCTCTGACGAGGATGTTTTTCAAGTTCCTAACACAGTGAAGAGTGTGGAGGATTACGCTATTAGTGCTGACCAGAACTATCTTTGGAGTGGACTCCTGCTTCTCCGTGGACTTCTAGCCTCGAACATTCTCTTGTTTGCTCTTGCAGAGCATAGATGGCGTGTCGACTATGGTCAATCGGATTCTGACCTAAAGCTTGCAGTTCCATATCGAGCCAAAGACATGCCAGCACACAACACCCAGTTCGGCCATCCAGATCTCACCATCATTCTTACATGTCTATCGTATTACTATGATGGCCTCACTCAGTCGCAATTGCAGGCTTCGTTTGAAATGTTGCTGAACCAGGATGACCCATTCACAGAATACGCAGTCTGGACCAAAGATTGCGGGCCGGTGCCAGACTCGCTTCAGAAACTCGGCGAGATCAACATCAAGCCATCGGAGCAGTGGGACAATGTAATATTCCCACTTTTCTCTCGGAATCAAGCAACTATAGACTTCTACCTTGCACAAGTGGTGTTCCCGAAGGAAGCAAAAGAATTTCCTAGGAAGCTGTGCGGATCTAGCTGGGATTTAGCAGAGACGCGAGAGAAGCTTATAACCGGTGGGTAGACAGTTTATTTGGCGTAGTTGAATTTGCGTGCTGAATAGAGCATCAGGATTTTCTGGGACGAACGATGGACGATGGCTGTTCCCAATGTCTGTCACCCATCATGACTTTGATCATCAACGAGGAACCAATGCCATGGTTCTCGGATACCTTCTTCAGCCCGAAAATGACTTTTACGTAGTCACCCACAACAGTCGTGAACGACAGGCTACTCTAGAATTCCTCACATTTGTAGACGCGCAACGTCCCAAGATCCGTGTTTTGCTGGATGTCGGCGCACAGATCCTTGACCTAGACAATTTGCAAGTGGCCGAAGCGTGGCTCGACATCGCTGAAGATGCTGCTGGTGCTATCTATTTCAGCGAAGGTGACCTGAGGGTACTCACACGAAATGGCACCACTCAAACGCTGTCATCGTCACCACTTTCTCAACAATTGGACCGTTGTATCGTCTATCTCGATCACGTGCATACAAGGGGAACAGACCTCAGACTCCCAATTGGCTCACGGGCGGCCGTCACACTGGGTCCCAAGGTAACAAAGGATACTCTGGTACAAGGTCCGTTTCCAGCGCGTCGATCTAGTTTCTGGTTCACTCATATTTTACAAATCAGGCTGCATGCGTATGCGGAAGCTGGGCCGTGGTCACTCAGTCATGTTTTTTGCGCCGCCAGGGGTTGACCAGAGCATTCGTGCCGTGACCGGTAAAAAAGATCCTACCACCCCCATCACCACTGTTGATGTGTTATGCTGGGCAATACACGAGACCTGGACGGATATTCAGCAGCGGGCTCCTCACTGGGTGCAACAAGGCATAGAGCATAAATCAAGACATGATGCTTGGTCGCGATTCTGCCATGATGACCTCATGGCGGAGCAGTTGTTGGATGCATGGCTGCAACCAAATTGCAAATCGCTAGCTGAGATGTATGGGCCTCGTGAACCAAAAGATGTCGAATGTGATTTATCTGGCATACCCGGAATGGAGCAGCGTTGCAAAGACCTCGGGGTGCTATCAGTGCACCGTGGACAGCTGGAAGAAGAACAAGAACGGGAGGTCCACCGCGAGCGGGAGCGCGAACGAGAGGTAGAGCTACCTCCACGCGCAGAACCGGCGGATCACTTTCTTCATCTAGATGTTCTGGCCTTCGTGAAGACAGGTATCACCCCCAAACTACACTCTACCAGCGCCTTCGTTCCTGTTTTTACAACGCTGGAAAGGAGTTCTGTGGCTACTCGCGAAGCGGATGTGTGGAGTCCCTCGATCTTGGCGACGGCAGATTTCAGTAGGACGATCAAGCCTGGCTCTACTAAAGGGACGATGGATCAGTACCTCCGACCTGTCCAATGGATCCTTTCCAATAAGATGGGTGACAATCAAGTGCTCGTATTGATCAGCCCGTTTGAAGCGGACAAGTTTATGCCATATATCAGAGCTAGCGAGCATGTCCACCTTCATCTCTACGTTCCCCGTACGTCCAAACGCATGAAACCGTCCGACGACCTCAGACTTTTTGTTATACCTCCCCTCCCTTCCAGCTGGACTCCACCCTGGGATTTGATCGACCAGCTGAACGTGTTCGCTGGACAGCTCTACCTCAGAGACTATCCATCGTACCTTCGTTTATGTCGTTTCCTCGACGTACCTACGAAGGAGTTGCCGAGCGATACAACGCGAGTTCAGCAGAATCTGTTGAACATTCCTGGCAGTTTTGAGGAGACGAAGATCACGTTCTCTGATTCCCCACTACCCTTCGTGAAGGCGTTGCTTGCCATTCGGACAAGAGGGAAACCGTTCGACCGGACACACATGGGCAAAATTGTCCAAGGTCAGATACTCACAGAGGAAGACTTTGAGTCGCCAACATCTATCGTGCCTGGTCTCCGCCCTCTCCTCCTATCGCCTTCGAGCATGGAGGGTGATCCGCAAGATGGCTCACAGCCATCTGGGTTACTTCGACTAGTGAAGCGGGGATTGGGGGAGGCTGAAACGGACACAACTCAAGAGCCACCGCAGAAGCGTCCACGTGGGGGTCGAGGATAAATGGCTTATCAGTAGTGCGTTCTCTGTCAATAGTTCAATGTTCCTAGCAGCAAACTCATCGACTGCCTTCTAGCATTGTCCATGTTGATTAGAATGAGTTTCGAGTTCTGGATACATACATCATAATGATACGAAATGTTGAACGGAATTTAGTTATATTTTTCTGATACTGTGCAATGATAAGACGTGTCTGTTTAACCACCCTGCTGTCCTTGAGGCTTGGTCGTGTCATCGCTAATAGTCGAAGTAGATTCCAGACTTGGCTCTACACACACCCAATGCATTCCTCTGCTTCTTGCCGCGCAGAGCCTTGGACCATTTATCCCTCTCACTCCACAGCTCCAACAGGCAGCAGGGGAGCACTCGTCATCTGAGTGTAATTCAGTATAGCCGTGATATGATCGATATTCCATCCAAGTAAAAGGGCACGAATGTGTGATTCAAATCCCACATCATCATCTCACACCTATACCTTTGGTCTCGAGTCAGTGACTGAATGTAGAGATGGCGTCCATGGGGTCTCTGCCGACGTCGAGACAAAGATGAAACTCCCACCTCGGGCTGCATGCGTCGCATCGCGTGATCATGTTTGGTACAAGTCAAGTAGCATAAAAAGTGTGTAGCTCACTTGCATGAATGAGAGCGATCCTATACGAGGGCCGACGCTTCCTCCTGAAATAGTAGACTTGAACGTGGTGGACTACATGGCCAAATGTGGAGAGCAGTGTCAGTGTTTCGGTGGTCGCTCCCGGTGCTATGGCATGGTCATCGGCGTGGAGATACCACACACAAGGATCGTCGCTATCGATACGCCCGGCTGCAAGAAGTCGAATCAGCAAAGTGGGCGAGAGATCCACAAGTGTTAATTGACGATCGTCAAAAGGGTACTGAGAAAGGCGTGGTTGAATCGTCGTCGTCATCGATACGTGAGGTTCGAAGTTGAAACGGAAAAATGGCAAGGAATTAGGATCAAGTGATTACCAGAACGAATTTCATTGCTCCTCGTTCGTTCGACCTGTCGCTAATTGTCGACGGGGAGATTCCAAACGATGCTGCCAGGAGCTGAGAAGGGACACGAGGACTCGGAACATCGGCATGATTTCCATGTTCTAGTTCGGGCAGTCCGTTCGCACGCTCACTCCCAGTTTATGCATACGTGGTATTCCACGGACAGCACTTCTTGATCATTTGCAGTCCGAGTTCGTCAAACCCGATTTACTCCGTTCGTCCCCCACTTACTTGACTGTTCTAGCATCTGTATACTTTTCTACGTAGTCCCATTCTTCAACACCTTATGAAAGTGTTAGCATCCCCATACCACACTTGTCATCCTAGTTGATCCTAATGCTTCCCCTTCCTCCTCATGTCACAATGGGTGTAAGCCTGCTGCAGCTGGCCCTCCAGAGCTGTAGGTCAATTGTATCTCAAATGCAATGTATTTCATGTTTTCAACCAGGTCTGTATGTTTTTTCTATGGTCTGGAACCGAGGGCTGTCCAAGTGTGCATCACACAATAACCATTAGTACGTGCCTTATCTAGTGGACAAGAGGAATCACAGGTGTACTTGTCAACGACTCTTTGGGACAAGGAGTATCCATGCCACATTGAGGGGGAGGGTCTGGATTAGTATGCAGGCCTTTTGAATGATATTTCCGCACAGATGACCACGCTATCAACTAGTCCACAAGTATGCTATCAGTGCGTTCCTTTTCCCGTATCCTTGTGATGATGTATGTCAATGTTAGCGCTTCTTTGACAGCATGGATTGTGTTATGCTAGACCCAGATAGGATCTAGTGTAGTCCTGTAAATGTTAAAGAGATGCCAAAGATAAGGTTTGGTAACCTTCGAGAGAGTGCCTATATAGTTGTATTGAGGTTTCAGGTTATGCCAACAGAGGTTCCTCCTTGTTGGAGATAAAGAGAGCTATTGGTGGATAGTGAATGGAGACTTCCCACTAAAGGGTGATACTGCCCACTTAAGGGTGAATCGAAGAGGAATGGTTTGGAGAGAAGTAGATTGCCAACTAGTGATAGTATGGAAAAAACAGGAAGATCAAGAGTGAGGAACTACTACTGAGGTTGCAGTGGTTTATATAGTAAGTAAGGCTGCTTTAGGGCAGGCGTGGGAAAGGAGTAAGTAAGCGACCAAAAGTAGAGAACAATAGAGTCCAAAAGAAAAGAACAATAGGAATCTAAAGATAAGTGCAATGGCATCGGGTTGTAAGTAAGCAGGTATGAGTAAGGGCCAATGGCATCACAAGATGACTAAAGAAGAATGAGTAATCAGCTGAGAGAAGTCTCAAAGAAGGTTGGCTGATTATGACACATCAGTGATGAGTCAAGGAAAGAAAGAAAAAGGTCACTTGGCTGGAGTCAAACCAAGGACTTGGTGAGACTAAGGTGAAAGTGAAGGAAAAAGTGTAGAGAAAGGAAAGAAACATAACAGATTGGACTATAGGTCAAGTCATTATTGTACCAGGCATTCACCCTTGTCCTTCGTATTGCAGAGGCAAATGATCTTGTTGACTTTAGGGGTCTTCAGCTCACAAAGATTCATGCTATCCTTGTTTTGTGTCTTCTTGGACTCTCTTTATGAGGTCAACACTTGCTGATGGATCCAACCTTGAAGCACATAGCCCCCAATGATGGCATTAAAGATGCTCGTATCAACATCACTTCCCCTTATTTCAATTCCTCCTGTGTCCATTGCAACAATATTGATTAGGACACAGATATTTGCCATCAGCATTACAGGTAGATCTCCCATGTGTTCCCATATGCAGAACCTCTGTCTTAAATCCCCATTTTGTGATCATCAGGTCACACCACCGGCATTGTCCTCAGATGTCTTTGATAGCATCCAGCTGTCCCCTACTGAAGATTACTGCACCATTTGCAGTGCTGCTAAATTCTCCTGGCCAATATTAGTAGTCTTGGGGACCCTTGCGACAGGGCAACGCTTGTGTATTCAGCATTCCAGGATGAGATCGAGTTTACTTCTGAGAGTTTACTTTCTTTGCCATGTTCAGGCATGCGTGAGTTGTTCACAATGTGTTTATGTGGGTTGCAGACAGCTCAGGCAGATGTGGCCATGGTCAGTCTGGTGAAGAGATTCTGAAGAAAAGGCATAAATACATCAGTTCTGTGCTGAATATCATTCACATATTGCAGAATAGCCTTGACCCCCTCCGGCCTCTTTGAGGTAGCCTTCTATCCTGGGATGCAGTTACTTTCGTTCAGCATTGTACATTGTACTTCCTGGTCTTGTTCATTGCACTCATATTGGGCTGCTGACTAGCTGTGTTGGATGTCAGCACAGTAGAAATCTATTCGTCCAGCATCTTATGATAACACAGACTTGCTTCAATTCGAGACAGATTCCCCTTGTCTCACTGGCCTCTCGCTCTTGCTACTGAGAAGGAATGCATGTATCATCTTCAGTACCAAGGCCACCATATTACAACGCTGTACTCTTGTGATTCTTTTATATACAAGATATGCACATACACACGATGTGTTAGTTTGCACCATTTACCATTGTGCTATCAGCCCCCTCATCAACCCTGGCATTCAACAGACATGCTCAATTGAGATACTCAAGCCCATCCAAGACGTATCACATGGAAACACATGGGTGTGATCAATTCATGACTTGAGAACAATTGAATGTTCACATTGAAGAGAGTGCATTATCTCTCCCTTATTTGCAATGTGGTTGACGATCTCTTGATGTTTGTGAGGCCAAGAACTTGTATGATACAGCATACAATGTGATGGCAGGTAACCATGCAGGCCATGATCCAAGCTGCAACTATGCTTATGTTGGCAAAAACGGCCAAGATGTGACCAGAACAAAATCTCAAGGAACATGGACAGGCTGTGGCTCTTGCAAAGTTGGGTGCTAGCAGCATTGACAAACAAATGCCAATATTGTTTGGCTGGACCAGAGAATGGAAAGATGTTCACATTTGTATCTAATCATGTTGGGATGCGAATCCCATAGCTTCAGAAGCAATACAATGGGAACTTGCGGTGCAAAGCAGACTGAGTAGTCATACTGAGATGGTGAGTGAAACGTGAAACTGAAGTCATGTCAAAGAACATTTGAGGTGAAGTTGGATAGCAGGCAAAACAAAAGACTAGAGTGTGGATGCATATACATGTTGTAAACTTGACCAGCACACTTTAGCTTCCTTTTATGGTAATGTTACATAAGCTTAGAGCGTACACTTCTTGAAGTAGTTTCTAGTTTATTTCCTCAGTAGCTTGACATCTACTGAGGGTAAGCCCTATTTCATAGGCATTTACTACTGTACTAAC
>JBBPKJ010000259.1:0-16493 GCA_038089195.1 Brasilioporus rufonigricans
ATGTTACTGAATCCGGGCTCCCTCCCATCGACTGCAGTCGAGGGAACACGCGGGTCAAGCATGAGACGGCAGACCGTCCCACGGTGACGGGAACGTCGACGCGGGGGACATCGCAGAGCCCCGATGAGGGATTATGACTGACGTAACGGCTTCGATCATGCCACCGGCGTCATCGATCCTCACCGCCGCCATCGCAGCGAGAAAGGGGAGCCAATCGCAGACATATCCGATCCGAACGAGAGAGAAGCTCTCCCTCCTCCGATCTCACCCGATCTCATACGTCATCGTCACCTGCACTGCCCCAAGAGGGAAACAAATGCAAACACCACTCACGGCGTCAGATTGTCGACCTTGAGATAGCCCATGTCCACGGGAATGTAGTGCTTGTTGGGCAGCTTGTACGTCACCTGGTCAACGCCAGCGTTCTCCGCAATTACCCGTTCTCCCATCTTGTATAGCGTCGCCTGTTTTACCATGACAGCGTGCGACACATCCTTGACGCGACATTCACGCACCTGCACACTGGCGCTCTCATCTGTCGCGAATAAGTCAAGCGTACCCCTCCTCGCACGATCGGCAACGCCGAGCGCATCCCACACGGTTCCAGTGGTCTCACCTATGTTCTTGGGAATTTCAAAGTCGGGCAACTTGGCATCTGTCGGAATCGGAATCGGGACGGGCGCAAAGCGGTACTCCAGGTCCACAGAAGTGCTCAGAATGCGTTCCGGCACCTCGACGAGGGTCGTGTACTCGTCGCGAACAAATCCTTCGAATGCAGATCCAGTCGACTTCAGTACTACGGAAAACGAGTCATTGCTGGCATGCATGGCAGTTAGTTGGTTGACATACCCAACAAGTCAGCAATGCCTGCGGTGACATTCGCGGTCAGCGTCTTTCCATTGGTCTTTACAACCTAAGCGGTGGAAGTATGAGTATACGAGCTCTCAGCATCGCGGGAGGGGGTGAGTATATATGGCCCATCAATGACTGCGGCAGCGAGTCTAGTTATATAGCAAATGGGATTCCACTTGGCTCCACTGGGCTAGACCCGGGGCCTGTGGAGTCGACGGGCCTCAACACATTTACTGTTCCGAACGTCGGCACAGCCTGCATTGCCGGCTCCACTCAAGTGGGGCCGTGTTTCCACCCTTGGCGGCGACCGCCAATGAAAAGTAGGGATGACCTCCCAAACGAGCCAGCAGACACTCACCGTGACCTGGACGACTCGCTTGTCATCACCATCCCGATAGAATGCGTGTTTGTGTGGCTTGTCTTGCCCGCTCACGGTGATCCGAGACCAGCGAAGCTGTTCGATGGTGACAAAGGCTTTTTGGAGGTGCGCGTATTTGGAAAGGACGTGGGTGCTCAAGTGGAGCGCAAAGTGTTCAGGTACGAGAATGTGATCTGACACTTTAGCTAGATCTAGTGCATGCCGGCGTTCAGGTTCAGGTGACGGTGTGAGTCTAATGGCTCACAGTAAGTGATGTTTTTCACTGAAGCGATGGTGAATCGCGGTGAGGAACGAATAACGAAATGACGTACTGGAATCGGTGGCGACGACAACCGAGTTATCTGCCTTGGTGTACCTGGGACGCATAGAGCTCAACGCCTCATCGAGATCGGCGGATCAACACGCACGATACATCGATATCGCCTTCCACGAGCAAGGTGACATTGTATTCCGCGATGTAGTGCACGCCGTCTCTCTCGCGTTTGACGCGGAAGACACGCACCTTATCTTTACCGTAGCGCGCGGCTGTGAGGACGACGTCGGCGGTGGAGGTAGACATGAAGGACTACTAGGAGCGGGATCAGATCAAGTTTTGATATATCGATGTAAGTAGGTACAAATATGGGCTTGTGATCAGGGCTGATAGGGGCTGGGTGATGGTACTCCGTATGATAGCGATCGTGCGATCGGTGGCAATCAAGCTCAAGTGTTGGACTGAGGATGATCTGTCAACGACTATGTAAGCCGTGGTTTACATCCATGTATCCCGAATTCCGTCTTCTGTGAGTAGTTAGAATTAACACCTCAGTTTCGTGCATCGAAGAAAAGAGCGTTCCGGTCCTTGTTCCCTTCACCACAAAGCACCAAAACGTCCTGTCAGAGTTCAGGCCTCAGGCCTCGAAGTCGACCAGATTCGTTCACGGAGTCGCGCAGTTTACATATCTGTCCAACTCCTAGAGCAAGCCTGGTCTACCACCCAATGTTGGTTTGCGGTAATTGGGTCTGTGTGTCGGTAAATAAGCAGTAAGTCCATCAAACCAAGTTAGTCTTGGTGATCTTCGATCGTCGGTGGGGCGGAAAAGCGACGAACAACAAGGCCCTCGCCTCCTCCGTTGTAGCACTCGGGGTATCCATTGGCCTTTGTGCGAGGCATCAATACCATTTGGGTGACAGAACGTCACGGTGGAGTCGTTAGGTCGCGGCACGAATTTCAGCCTCCTTTGTAAACAGTGGACCTTTCCCGCCAGCACCTGTTCGGCTGGAGTGCTTTCAACGGGGATCTTTAGCTGCGTACTGTCCCGCAGTGGCCTGTTTGAAAGATGGGCTAAAGGGCGGCACGGACAGTTGCTGCTGTCGCAATATGATCATGGATCCGGGGCGCTTGCGTGAACGGAATTGTACATAACCAAGTTGATGAGGGATGTCGTGAGCTGCCATTGAGTCTCAACACCTGACCCTTCAGGATTTAAAAGGATAGAGAAAGGTTCACCTAGGGCCTACTGGATGTAGTCACGGTATCGGAGCATTGTGAGCTGCTGCGTCATCTCACGAAAAAGAAGAAAGGAGTGGTCCAGGCACCAGCCTGAGGTGCGCGTGACGGTCCGCCGTGCCGCATTGTATTCGTATGCTGGCTTGTTCGGTTCCCCTTGATCTCGAACGACATCGCACACCCAGCTGCACCACCTATTCCATCCTCACCATCGTATATTTACCAGATTCACGTTTAACACCATGAAAACATCTAATCCAGCTCAAAGCATCACGTACGTATGCATAGGTCTCATTGAGAGTGCGCTGACGTGGTTCTAGGGTGAGATCAAGGATGAGAGTTGCGACGCTGGACTTTCTACCGCACACAGACGCGGCGCAAATTCTCTGTTGCAAGGCAACACTACGTTCAATTTATCGCTGGCGACGCTATGAAGTCGACGAACAGCCCCGAGGAGGTGGAGAATTGCACCTCCTGGGATAAAGTTATCTATTTGTGAGTAAACGTTGTTCGCTTCGTGCCAGAGAACTGAATATTATCAGTGATGCGAATGATCCTTCCGTCCAGTTCGTCGCAAATGTTTACTAGAAACACCGCCCCGGGAAGAACAAACTGGTTGGAACTCTCACTGACTCTATCGGCAGGATATCTGGGAGACTGAAGGATGGAAGTACGAAGATATCGTGTTTCGCATGATGTACTGTCGCCAACTCCGCGATTAAAGTGATCGAAGATACTCTTTAGAAGGTGGAGATCCTGAACGAAGTCGTGACGAATATCGCAGAGGTATTTCGTGCGAAATGTCTCGACTCCTACAGGGGCTGAATACGCATCAGATTCACCTGTATGTGTCGTTGGTCTGTTTTATTGGTTTCAGAGAAGGTTTATCTGTCGCTCAATCTTCGTTGCTGTTCGCTGATCATGTTTTGTGCAGGTCCTCGTAAAACAGAAAGATCTGGATGATCAGATCGTTCGCTTGGTGGGCACAGTGAGCGACGTCTTGGCGTTCGTTCAAGATGCTAATACTTTGAAGACAATCGAGGCGCACATCAAGACACACTCCTGGTCCAGCAAGTGACGGAGTGTGGGTACTTCATCACTGAATACGCCAAACAAAAGAACTTCTGTCAGTCACCGTCGACCTCGGAATGTTAGCTGCAGACGTTGATCTAGGGCTTCGAACGGCAAAATATACAATGTCTGACGTCGATAAAAGGATAACCGAGTACGAAAACAAGTTTCAAGAACTCAAACATGCATTTTCGGATGGAATTGTAGTCCAAACGGGGGTCACCATCTTGCGTATGATGAACGTCGTCAAACGTACCGGTAGGTCTAATATCGAGATAGTGATCGGACGTTGACCCGGCCTGGATGCGACGGAATTGATGGACCTGAATAACATGCCATATGCGTTCGGAGCTAGGTTTCAGCGGAAGAAGGGATGCCTGCCAGGAACTCGCGAGGCGTCCCTGCGAGAAATTTGTGACATCCTCAACGATCCCGACGAAGACGCCCCGCAAGTTTGCCTTCTGACTGGTGTTACTGGGTCGGGAAAGTCTGCGGTAGCTCACTCGATCGCTCGACTGTATGACGGCTGGGTTCGTCATACTGCTTCGCTAGCACTGCCATCGCAAGTTGCAATTCAAAAAATCTGTTCAGCACTATTGCACGTGACCTCTCCGATCATGATCCACAGTTTAAGTCCGCTCTCTGGCAGGTCGTGAAGGACGATCGAGCGCTTCGCACCTCACAATCGCTGTTGGAGCAGATCGAGAGGCTGATCATCGAACCTAGCAGCCACCTCGATGGTATCGGGCCGTTAGTCATCGTCATCGACGCACTAGATGAGAGTGGCAATCAAGCCAGTCGCCGACATATTCTCCTTGCCATCTCCGAGCAGATCTCTGAAAACATCCTTCCGACGAATCTTCGTTTCCTGATCATCGCTCGCCCAGAGACCGACATCATAGCAGAGCTTGCTTCTGGCTCTCAGATTGTCCATAAACAAATGGGTGACATCCTCCACCATACTGTCGACAGAGACATTGAAACATTCATTTGTCATATCCTTCGACCATATACCGAACTCAACTTTCACTGGCCAGACCGGGAGTGGTGCCGACTACTCGTCCATCAATCACAGAGACTCTCCCAGTGGGCTGCTACGGCATGCAACTTCATTCGAGGTGATGGTACTGTGGGCCTCGACCTATCTAAACGGTTTGGATTATCAGTGCAAACCGACAATAGGAAGGGCCTCCACCTGTTGGACAAGCTTTACGGAACCATACTAGCACAACAGTTTACTTTGGATGAAGCAAAATGCAACTTCCGACAGGTGATGGGGGTGGTACTTGCCCTCAATAATCCCCTTTCCATTACTCCCCTCTCTGCCCTGTTCGATGAACACCTGAGCATCCGAGGAATCATCAAACCCCTAGGATCTTACTAGATGGGGTGCTCGACGATGAGAAGCCCATTCGTCCCCTTCACACCTTGTTCCGCGACTTTTTACTCGATGAGGCTCGTAGTTCAACCTTCCATATCGCCATCCAATCCAGACATTCTCTCTGTCTTGGATGAGCATTGGTCGCATGCATGCGGAAGATGCTCAGATTCAACATCTGTAGCCTTGAGGACTCCCGGATTCGTAACATAGCTGTTCCTGATCTGCCAAAATGCATTAGAATGGCCATTCCTTCCCATCTCACATACTCATGCCTGTACAGGATGGACCACTTGCAATATACTGACTGTACCCTGGAGCTGGTAACTGAGGTGACCATGTTCCTCAAGGGGATGTTTCCCTACTAGCTGGAAGCCATCAGCCTTCTCTCCTTCTCCTCCCCATTGTCAATCATCCTGTCTGCCCTAGAGACTTGCACTGCTTTAAGAAAGTGAAGCCAGGTAAGGTAAACAACAACCATCAGTGGACACTGTTAAAATTTGAAAATATGTTCCTAGGGTCATGAGATTACCATATTGGCATCAGAGGCATTCCAATTCATATAAGTGTTTGCTCCTGTATTGAGAGAATCCACCCCCCAGTACAACCAAAGAAGGTCAGCTGCAAAGCCTACGGTTACACTGTAAGTACGAACAATATGTGCTGCACAGCGGGACCCACTACAAAGGATGCGAACAGATGGCTCGCTGGAGTGTTTACACCACTGCCGTCGCCGATCTAGCCTGCGCCGGTGATTGTCTCCAGCTGAAGAGACGGCCGGTGCGCCAGCTAGCGCTTCCTGCTCATTGGGCTCTCCCCGAATCACATGACCGGTAACACGTTCAGAGGAAGCGCATGCACGCATGGAAGGGAACATGTGAACAATGGAGCGGCGGCCTATCAGGACAGGTGGATGGATAGATAGTAAATTGGGGTACAGAGACAAGCGATAGCACCGTCGTCCTACAGCGCGACTCACGTCCATCCCAGAAGTAATCCTGGACATCGTGCCTGAGAAGCTGGTGGAAATCCTGAGACCGAGGGTAACATCCTCTTGCGTATGAGTGGTATGATTGGATGGCATTACAAACGTGGGGGTGCCTTCAAGAACCGTGGGTGGGTAAGGGTGTTTGGTAAAAGTAACACTGCCAGAATAAGAGTGGGTTTGAAGGGCGGGCAAGGGCGGGGGGTAAGGAAGAGTTTCACGGCAAACGAAACGGAAGGAAAAGATACCGCAGAGGAAAAGAGGATGGAAGATGGCGAACATTGTTCAGACGCGAGTGGAGCTGATGTCGTCGATGTCGAAAGGAACAGACATAACAGAGGGTTCCAGGAGCGCGCTGATCATGTCTCGTTTTCGGTACGATTGTTTGTCACGTAAGTGAATCACTCTGCTCCTCACCTATCACCTTCGGGCATCGGGTGAGTACAGTTGGGATGACAATTCTGGATTTCAACTGTGAGGATGGATCACATGAAATGACGACAAAAAGTGGTGGTAAAAGCGCTTTGCGCCCTCTTCTGGCCCTTCGACATCGAATGACATCGGCAAACGGGATGATTCCTCATTATCGAGCGTGTCACTGGCAAGTAACGTGGATCAGTCGTCCCTACGCAAGGATACGAGATGATGACGTACTGTTTATAAGCATACACCTGGTCAGGCAATGAATGGTACGGGATGAAGCGCTCCAATAACGACTTGCCAGCGAGGTGAAGTGGTCCATGTAAAATCGAGTTGATGGGTGTGGAGGAGGCCCGATGGAGACATGCACGGGTCGCATCTGCTTTCAGAGATGTCGGTGAAACTCTACGTCTTTCGTGAGGTCGATGCCAGGAGAGCGGATGCCATGCATTTGACAATAGTGCTGACACAATGTGTGCTGGACGGAGTGGCGAACAAGACGTTTGTGCAGTGTTTGTTGGATACGCTCGCGAGGGGAGGAGGGCCCAGACCTACCCAGGATATGTTGGAGGAAGTTGGTCCCCTGGGTAGAGTTCCAGCTTGTCGTCGTTATCGTTAGCTGCAAAATGGCACTCTCGGAAATGGCACCCAAAACCAACACCGAAAGAGAGCTGATCCCCTGATTAGTCGGTGCTCCAGGGTGATTTGCCAGTGCTTAGTCGACCGCCAGTGCCAGGCAAACCGCGGGTAGGGCTTCCGGAGGGGTATTCTTCGGGCTACAGCGACGACCAGTGAAGAGCAAGAAAATGAGGATGGTTGACCTGTGCGCATTGCCATGCGAGGCCTAATCTCGATGTTCCTGTAACCTGTCCGAGAGCGAATCTGCCTGGGTGGGATGCAATTCCAAGTGCAAAAGGGTGCACGCTTGTGAATTGAGCATTATCCATGGATATGATAGTCAGGTTGATGTTTCTTTCTCTCTTTGCTTTGCGTGGCAGACTCCTTCAAGTTGGAGTACCATACGCATTCTTGAGACGAGTGTGGCATTGAGACCGCCGAAATTTGGAACGGATGGGATTATACAGTTGAGAGGGACCATGCTGTTGTTGCACGACTGCAAGTTAATTTGAGAGGGGTGTTTCTTGTCGGACTCAGTGGCATTGGACAAGGTGGTTTCTGTGATGTTCGTAATCGGAGCCCCAGTTGAAGTTAACTCTTCCTCACGACAGTACCCGGGCCAATACTATACCCATGAAGCCCTCTGAACAACACCTCGCGATGTGCTCTGTAACATTCTTTCAGCTTATTTTCGTGTACAAACTGTCTTAAGAGGCTACGATCGTGGGAACAGATGAATAAGACTGATTGATACGAGTCGGATGCTCAACCTTAGATGCTAGATGCAGAGAGATGATGGGGGAAAGTCGAGCGATTAGATTATCACTGCGGCTACTCGAGTCCTATGTACTGTACTCGTATTTCAATTATTGGAGCACTTTGCTCGCTGCTTACTGAGCGTGCATCGATCGTGTATCACATGTGTGAGTTGATGACTCAGCATCCTCTACTATATTCGGCTTGCTTACATCAACAAACTGTTTACTTGGACTCTTTGCTACGTAGGTTTCAATACTCGCACGATCACGCAGAAACTTGAAGGCAGGACCATCCACTGAAGAAGACGACAGATGTAGTATTCGTCTGCAAAAAAGGCACTTCACAAGGTCATGACCAACTATGATGAGAATGGCGAATACCGTCCACACTGCGATCTTCACTACGTGAGTGCCTCTTATGCCGTGCTACGGATATGCGCTGAGGAGGGATGGTGCGCAGGTCATCGATGCAAATACATCGCAAGCTGTGGTCGAGGGTGGTCTCGCCCCACGTTGACGCCTGCGCGCACGGTGGCAGACAACGTATGACAGTTTCGGACGCCCATCACGGTCTTCGTGTCCATATCCATTTCCGCTCGTCTGCCCTCTACCGAGTCCTCGGGCGCGAGGCCCCCGGAACCACGCGCTGGTCCGACGCACAGGGGCGTTGGTCCGTTCCATGTGAGGACAGACATACGGGTGCGTCCATTAACCGGAAAAGAAAAAAAGGGGTGACGTGGGTGAATAGAATGAAAAGATACAAGAAAAAGATGCACGGGTGGATGGATGGTCAGTTTCACGTTCACTTGTGACATGTGGTGCTGCAGGGGGCTCAAAACGAACATAGGCGACACAGCCCGAGGCGGACCGTCCTCTAATGGGATGATTTTTTGGGCGTATTGGTGGATTCCAAGGAGACCTTCCATTCTTGGATCGACAGCTCGATGGGAACGTTGGCGAGTGTCTGCGACGTCAAGATGACAGCGGAATGCAAGGGGACTAGATCAGCCAACCGTATATTGTTAATCCGGTATGTCATCCACCTACGCAATTCCTATGTTAATATACGGCCGGAACTGGGGTCCTAATTGGGAACGTGCATGCTAGACGACTATCACGCCATGGCCGCCGTATCTCGTATCGCCCACTTTTGACCATGATGATGTATCTCCCTCATTTCTCTCAGTCCCATCAACTCGGTACTTCTTCAGCTTGGTATCTTTGTCGTCTTCCATATCTTGTCTCTTGGTCGCTCGCTATGTCGCCTTATCTCTGACCGCAGATTACTGTATCCTGCATCGTGTCTTCGGCTTCACTAACCTGCTCGTCATTCTCGGCGTGGATGCCTTGAGACTACGTCCCACATCAATGACAAAATACACGTAAACTAACAATAAACTGATGTTGGTCATACGGGCCGATGCTCTACCTCGATTGGCCAGGTTCCCGACAGGTACGATCGATTTGTCTGACTAACTTAATCACGACTCTTGAGCTCATTTTTGTGTCACGTTAGATTTATTGGACATCATCGCCGGCATCGGCTTTGTCGTCTGCTCTGGAATCACCTCAGCCGTACGTGATTAGTGAGGCACCGCAACGGAACTTCCATTCGTATCTACGTCACACATTCCTTCCGTGCTCCGATGCTAAAAAGCAACAAAGGCACGTGTCGACCATAATGCGCACTAGAATCGGACGACGCGATGTGAACGGAGAGAGGGGTCCACCCCTATTTCAGCATCGCGCAGCGGTCTATGACAGGGCTGGGTCATAATGAGCGGTTCGGGGCGCACGATTCGGTATGCACAAGGATACCAGCGTCAGTGTGGGCTCAACTGGATCCTGGTTGCTAACCTACGGGGCGTCATTGCAAGGCACCGTCCACGAGCGCGTATTGCCTATCGAGAAGGCGGTGTTGGGGAACAAGTCTGCATTGACAGCTACGCGGGAAGGTCGCCATCGTTGCAGCCGAATTTCGGGACGCTGCCGGAGGATGTCCAACTTGGGGCGGTGTTGACGGAGGGCAAGGTCGACTTGGTGAGGGTCGGGGCAGGGCGGGATCGGAGCGTCAGTAGTTCGGTGTATCATTGACGGTCGCCTTCGGTACGTGGATTTCGTGTGTCGATAGTGCGTGCAACGTGTCACTGATGTTGGGCACCCTTTCTTAGATGTGTAGGGATTGGGCGACTATCGGTGTCACGCTGTGTCAATCTGTCACCGAGCCTCCCCAAGTTATCGTAACAAGAATATTCGCTGAGCGAAGTCCTTTCATGCAGGCGAGACACCTGCAGGGTACCATGACCGATTCGAAATCACCCTACAGACCCGAGGTAGAATACCGTGACAGCGCAATGCTGAAAAATCTGTAGCACCTAACGCCAACAGTGCCAATGCAGTGGGCCCAGTCACGTTACATTTCCCCTTTGATGTTTGGTCGTTTGTCCTGGATCGGATTTGCATCGAGAACCGAGAATCGCGCAAGCGTATCCAGCTTAGTGTGATTACATGAAGGTCCAGATAGACTCGGTGTCAGCGAAGAATAATTATTGTGCCTACAGATTGACAGGTGTTGATATATGTCAAGGGCTACGCAATACGTGTCTACAATTTGTTCATACGGTTATACATGGTTCACGGTCAGAGCAGAGGCGGGGCCACGATGGTGAGTATATATTACCTGAGTAATTATGTCGCAGATGGATTACCTGATTCACCAGATATATGGTATAATCCTTGCAGGGACTCTCTTCTTGTATTTTAGATATTCCTCTTTGATTCCTTGGTCTCGTTGAATGACATCCTCCTGTATTTTCCACGACTCGCAGGTCAGACAGAAGTAAACTAGCTGGGGAACGAACGGCGTACCTCGATGGGCATCTTGACCGCGAACGCAGCCGCGTTGATCCCGAGCGCGACAAGTGGTATGTAAGACCAGAACATGACAGACCATACCACTTCTTGAAATAGAACCGTGCTATATCACATCGGATACGCGTCAACACACGGTCCTTATTCACGAATAAGGACTCGCGTGTACAATGGATGACGGACCCATGTATATGGACCTGTCTGAACCACTCGTGGCCGCTCACGGCGCTACGAGGAAGTGCAGAAATGAATGTCAAACGGGCAATGTCTCGGACGTCAAAACGAATACACACCCCTATGGAGTGCCACTGTTCTCCCAAGTGATGGAATGCACTGTCCGCTAAGTTCCTTAACGCAAGCCCAGCAACACAAGCCCCCACTCTCAGTGCATCCTTCCACGCCGGATTCAATGTAATGCCCGTAATCTCGTCTGAGAGCGCGAACTGTCTCATCCACTCGGGCTGTTGGAACTTGTTGAGTATGAGGGCGCCAATATAGATCGCCGGGGGGACGTAGGCAGCAATTGTGTAGATGGGGGCGACAACCCGGCCAAGGAGAGGTATAGTTTCTCCTCTGACACATCCGCCTTTGGATTCAGCCTGGTGAGCAATGGTCTTTACAGTGCTTTGTATGTGTTTAAAGAAGTCGACGACGCTCAAAACGACCAGTGTCTCGAGCACTTGGGCAGAGGAAACTGAGAGGTTGAGTCCGGCAATGTACATGGGTGAAGCGGTAAGTTTTCGAAGTCTGTCAATAGTGTTGGGAAGAATGAAGGTGCTGCGGAGTTGGAACAGACCCGGCATATCCAACTTGAGGGTATCAACTCGACAGGGGCAGTTGGTGCGGTGCTCACCTTCGAAGTCGAACACTTGCTGTTCTACATTCCCATATGAGTCATCTGAGGCCTTTCGGAGCCGATGTTATTCGACGTTCTGTTCATCATGATGGAGACCCAGTGAACTCACGTGCTGGGTGCTCAAAACTTCATCAATTTACCAACGAAAAGAATGCCAACAATCCATGAGGATTTCCTGTAAGTTAGCTAGAGAAGCGCACGAGAGCCAGAGACGTGATCATGATTTTGGACATTGCATCTCATGCTTCTCGCTGTGATTAGCCCCGAGACTCGCCAGGTATAGCCCGTGCCATGTCGGCGGTAGCTGCCAATGCCTTGTCTGAGTCCCGAACAATATTCGAGTCTCAGACTCATCCTCACCCTAGCCGCCACAAGCACCACGAGAACTTGTAGGTCCGCTGGAATGACCTGGCCATGGAGTATGACAGGGTTTGGTTACACTCGCACCGCCCATCCGGGCCCGATCGATCTAGCAGGTTGTGCGTTTCAATGAGATCGAATTAGTACAGGGTTCCAGCTCATCGAAATTGACGGAAATTTGGGCTAACTCGGGGCTCGAACTTGAACCGGCCAAATCTGATTATCTTTTGGCTCAACCTTGCCGGCCGCTCTAGAAATGCACATTGTTCTTTACGTCGAAAAAAGGGTCCACAACTCTAACTATGGCGATGGCCCTACCGAGTTGAGCTTCGATACTTAAATACAATCTCCAGCTACTCGATTTACATGGGACGATGACATCCAAGTTGCCTGACATGCGTGCCACTGGTGAATAGCCATTTTCATCACACTCGTGTCAACCGTAAACGAATGCGGTTCAGTGACCGCAATTCCTTGGCCAAGTAACTTGGGAATCCTGAAAAGTTTGAGTTTGGATTCCGTTACCAACGTTTGAAAGGTGGGCGTCAGTTGACCATTGTGTGCGCCATTGACGGGAACGATCCGCCAGGGATGTCTAGCCGAGTTATTTCCACTTGTTCTGGGGGAATCGTGAAACAGGCGCTAAGATAGCCCCTCAAGCCTGTTTTCGTACTTCACGTACTTCATCCACGCGGCAGTCACAGCCCCGTTCAAGTTGCGGCTCAGTGGTTTACCGCGTTTACGTTCATCTCCACGGTGCGGCGCGCTCAGGTGGTAGGCCGTTCGGCGACCTTTGCCTCGTGGCCATAGTGAAGTCACTCCACTCCACTCGCGATGGTTTTCTCCGTTTGTATTCTCCGCGTTCTTCATTGATCTGTTAGGACCAGTCGGCAACTACGCCACTTTACACCTTGCCTTTCAGCTGTTCCTATATTATCGTTCAGCTAGGAGTTCCAGGGTAATTATCAAGTTGTAGGACCGGTTTGGCGTACGAGGTACGTCTACTTTCGCAAATTGTTTCTTTGGAACAACTGCCATTATCGTCAGCATCGTCAGCATCACTTTGCACTAGCTCTTATTGCGTCGCAGCCATGGATGTTTTCACGCAATTGAATTATTGTTATCCCGGAACTCCAGACATTGCACGACCCCATATTCCTCAACAACTACAAAGATCCCCCTATCACATGTTGGTAGCTGACGTTCAATCAGTGGGGGACCCAACTCGTCCAGTGGGTGGGTACGCTCGTTTAGATTCTAGCGAGACGATGCATGTTCGTTCTTCACTAGATTTCATTGCCAGTCATGATCTACGTCCTCAACAAAGGGGCACTCTCGTTGGCCCACGAGGCGTCGTTCACCCCGATTCCAAGCCTCCCTTAAAGATATGTTACACGGACCAGTCTGTGAACTTGTCCGACCAATACATTCCATCGTCTAGCGACAAGATAACATGTACGGACCACCGACCACTAGATGAGATTTTTGGGGGTTTACCCCCTGCATCTGGGCGGTCACGAACCACATCGAGTTCCCCTAATCCACCGCTGAGTGGAAGACCACATGTGCAACCTCAGCGTTCTTCAGTACTCACATATGCCCTGCCGGCTAAACCACAGTTGGATGGTGTCGTAGAGATTCCGCTACTGGTCGTGGACAACCAGATGAGTGGCACAGGGCTTGTTGTCGATTTTCGGTGCTCAGATTGGGGTATCGGTGTTGTTGTAGAAGGTATGTTACGTGCGTTGATTCAGCTTTGTGATTTGAAAGACTTGACTCAGGGATACCAATGTCGGACCTCCTATATGGCAATGTATCTGGACTCGAGAGTCCCCATCAGCGGGTGCTTGACGGATTGGGTATTATCAATCTGCGATTTAATATACTCGTGCGTCCTCTATCCTCATGGCAATGTTCGGTATCCCATCCTTTCTAAACTACAGTGGCCCAATTACCCTCCATTCATGAAGGTGATATCTGCATTCGGTACGGACAGGAAGCCGATGACACGTGCCGAACTGGGTTACGAGGTCTCCCTTGCGTTTGCCGAATTCTTCTACGTACGTAGCCGGATCCCCTGTTCTAGGTTCGGAAGGCATGTGGTCTCATCAGTTCCCTGCATGTGTGTAGCAGATAACGTCACTTTCTATTCCGCCTGCACGACCTGGACCGTATGCAATTTCTTCATCATCCCCAGGGTCATCGTCTCCTGGAATCAAATTCGAACAGCTCCACCTTATCACAGTGAGGAACACGAGTCGCGGAGAGTGGATGGCTGAAATACGAGCGATTTCGGTACCTTGAGAGATCCGTGAGTCGCCGTTACTATTACCTACCTTGATTATCCCCATCTCGCACTATGAGGACCTTCGCATTTGGCACTTGGATTGGTTTTTCCGTATTTTTACCCGCGGTTCTCGTAATCGGTATAATGACCTGCACTGAGAACAATATAGCCGTTTTCTTAAGCCCAGCACTGCTCTCTTTGACCGGAGCTGGAAGTACAGGCCAATGCGGTGTTTGGACCACAGTGACGGTCACCACGATCCTTTCAAAAATATTGCAGAGCCTCTTGTGGTCCGCACCACATAATGGACCTTTCCACATAATCAGCTTTGATCTTCGTATTGACCGTCTCTTCTGTAGAGACCATGACCATGGACGGTGCTTTGACGGAATGTATGGTGTATAAGTGTACCTCCACATGTAGTGGCACAGCGACATCTCTAATCAATGACCACCTCGCCGTTCTCCTCCTTGATTATCCTGATTATGCATTTCGCTCGTTCGGGTGACTGGCTCCCCCCTACGACTGTCAAACCCGCAGACCTTCACGCGCCACTTCCATCCGGACACCTATACGAAAACCTAGTCCCTCCACCTACAAGGCTGACCCCGGGCGAACTCCTGGACAGGTACTATAACGATAGGAGAAATATTTTCGAGTGGACAGGTTCCAAGGGCCTTTTGAGAAATCAGTCTGAGGTATTCCTGAACTACCCAGGCAACGTAGGCGCACCTATCGGCTCGTCAGGATTGATTGGTAAATGGGAGCGTCCTGGCGGTCTTCTGGCGGTGCCGGTACCGGTTCGCGGAGTGGACTCGGTCCATGACAGGTCGCGGGTTGTCCGAATCATCGAGTTCAGGGATCCCCATCACAGGGGACCTTCGAGGGGTACGTTTCAGATGCTGTCTGACATGTCAGTAAATATTGAAGGACTCGATGTCATACATAGGTCCCCACGTTGCCACCCTTTGTGGAGATGGCGCAAACCCCGCTAGATTGCGGGGCGCGGAGGATATCGTCCTCGACAACCTGAGGGGGTCGGAAATCAACTTTGTCATCTCTGTGAGTGTACCGGATGGATTTTACCTGTGTTGACGCTCACTCTGGAGGAATACATGCCCCTATTAGTGGCCTGGTTATAAGGCCGAACGATTCCCGATTCGCATTGTTTCGCAAAACGGTGGACCGATGACGCGATTTGACCTGGGAGGGCAATTGAGTATTGCATATGCAATGTTTTTCAGGGTGAGCTCCAAACTTTAAAGATTTAGGTTTGGCCTTAGCGCACCGATTGGCAACATGCTAAATGTACCTTCCGTGTTTTTAGAAGGTGGAGAAGGAGATACTATTACCAAGTGCCGCCGGCTTCTACAACATTGCGCTTCATCAAGGCAAAAATCAGAGATCAGATTCGTTGGGCATCCAGTTTATGCAGCTTCACCTCGTCAGACTCCGCAACGCGGTCGGTGGAGGGTGGGTTGCTGATGTCGAGATTGTGTAGGATAGGTTTGGATCCTCATCTTCGGTCGGATGTCAAAGCATTGTGGGTGTGTCTCATAAGTACATAGCCAAATATGTCATTGCTCCGATTGTGCCGGCGGTCTATAGTGGTCCATGCATAGAGTATGTCTCGGATTTCGAGACCCGCTGACCTCGCGTATCATCGCCACATGACTCTGCCGGGCCAAGCGAGGCAGGCGACGTTCTCCCGTCATGACAGCAGCGCCACACATAAATTATGACGATCTATGGTGTGTCTGATAAGTTTAGCATAATGGATATTTAATTTAGCCTGAATCACAGACTCGACCCTACGTCGAAATATATAATCCTCAGTCGTGCGTATGTTTTTCGCGGCAGTTCGGAGTGTACGAGACTTGTACCCGTCTCCTCTACCCCGCCATGTCACTCCTTAAGCTTTCTCTACTGCTGGGTTCGTCGATTTCGTTCCATCTAGGCCTCGGGCGCGCATCCTCTCTTAACGAAGAGGACAAGGTCATGGTGACGGCCATGCGAGAGCGAATATGGCGTCACGTTGGGGTCCCTTCCGACCTATTTCTAAAGGTCGGGCACTTTGACGCGACGCGTGGCTGCGATGTACTCACTCCTGCAATGATTTAGGCAGTCATATGGCAAGCTACCTTGGGGGAGTCCACCGTCATCGTCAAC
>JBBPKJ010000259.1:16503-33316 GCA_038089195.1 Brasilioporus rufonigricans
CGCCCGGACCCGCTTCGGCCAGCAAACTCACCGCCCCGTTCGTCGTCGGCGCGTCTTTCGTCATAGTCGGGGGTATCCTTCGCATTCTGAGCTTCCGCGCGCTCGGCCCATACTACACGTTCATACAATGCATCCGGAAAGAACACCAACTCATCACGACGGGTCCGTACGCCGTGATGCGCCACCCGGGGTACGCCGGGTTGCTGTATTGCCTCATCGGATGGGGCATGATACACGGTAGCCCTGGGTCGTGGCTACGCATGTCCGGCGTGTTGGATTTCGCGTGGAGCAGAGTGTTGCTCGGTTGTTCCAGTCTCATCGCGGCTGCGAGCTTCGTCACGGTGTTTCGCCGTTCGGTCGATGAAGATCAGTACTTGTCGCAAAAGTTTGGCGCGGAGTGGGAGCAGTGGGCGCGGAGAGTCAGGTATAGACTCGTGCCGTTCGTTTTTTAAGAGAGGTCCTTTTTTGTTATCAGTTTTATAGTACGAAGGATTTTATTCTGGGCTTTGGAACTCGGGTTATTCGTTGTCCTTCTTTCGAACGACTAACCGAAAGGTTCTTGACGTGATTCGGTTACAAGCAACCTTGACCATCAGCCAGTAAGCTGTCAAGAACTTCAGAGCCTCGGAGAATTCAACCTCGTCGTCAGAGCGATGGAACGACGACTCAAGCACTCCCGAATTTGTCTTGTAATCAAGAACGATAGATTTATACCCCTCGAGACTAATGGCTTGAACCCCCTTAGTCTTCTATTCCTGCGTCTCGTAAGTAAATTCGTGCTGGGACCACTGCAACCACAGCCTCTAAATGTCCACGCCATGCGGTAGTCTTTTCCATCCCGCATTTGGCTTTGACGTTCCTATTGAACACTTCCATTGTGAATTCATGACCACGAATGATCGTTTGACAACCCGCTCAACAGATAAAAGGCCTTGGTCCTACGTGAATTGGCAACTCTCAACGAGACATCTCCGATTGCCACTTCCTCTTTGTCTTTCGTCTTCTCCATCTCGATGCCTGTAGATCCACTGGGTTACTCCGCTGTACCTATTGCCTTCAATGTAGGAAGACAGATACGAGATGCAGAATCTCATCCACTGGCTCTTGTCACACCCCTTGGTTCAGCGGGATCGACAGAGGATCGGAATTCCCCTAGTTTGGGCTTTGCGGTGCGAGTGCCTATAGTCGCAGAGCGCGATCTCCTTCGCATACCCCATCTCGCGGTCAGGTTTAGAAACCTGCGTCAAGGGAGTCACTCGAAGGGTACGTCTAAATCTCGTTCAAGACGTCAAAACGCGCAAATTGAAAGACGTTGCTACTAGGCGTTCACCTGGCCGACCTCTTCAGACCTGCCTGTGAAGGTGCGACATTGAGCGGAGCCAAGGACGCTGTCCTCGTTGGGTACGGAGGGCCCAGGAGGGAACTGAAATTCCGAATTAATGTGAGTAAGACGTGGGCGGGATCTGCTGTCATCAGTGCTTACTGACGCACATGTATCCTGAGTGGCCGGGGTATGAATCTGAACAGACCACGATCAGATCGGTCTCGGACAATGGTGGAACACTGACGCGACTCGAGCTAGCAAGGAACATCATGTATGTCTATGGTAAATTCTTCAGGGTATGTTTTCACACATCAAATCTGATGGCGCTGGGCTCCGTCTTATAATCGGTCCCTTGGGTCTGCAGAAAGTGGTGGCAAAAAGAATCCGACCCAGTCAAGTCGGGCCCTATAACATTGCGCTTGATCAAAGTGAGGATGCAACGGGACCGGATTCTGTGGGCATAAAATTAGCTGAACTTCATCTTGTCAAGTTTCGTGAACCGGTTCCAGGTGACAATCATTGGGTCGCCGAGATCGATATTGTGCGGGTGGAGGTATGAGTATCGGTGGGGATCTAAACTCGACCGCGCGTCATGATCTGTACATACTGGGTTTAGCTCTCCAAGTGGTTATGCAGGTGTGTTGAATTATAGTTGGGGCCCAGATCGTCCGCGAATGGACGAGGAATGTGTTCTGATCAGGGTGATTCCGTGAGTTATAATTTATAAGGTGGATATCCGAGATCGTCCGGCCGACTGTCACGGCGAAGAGTGACGAGGCTTCTTGGAATATCTCCGCAGGCCAAGCAAGTTGACGTCGATGCGGCGTTTGCGGCTCTTCCTCGCGTCCGTGTCCTTGAGAGGGTGAGTACGGCCATGTCGACAAGTCTCGCTTTTCGGCTCTCTCGCACGGTGCTCACCACCATCCAGCCTCCGTGCGTGTCTTGTAGCCTACCCAGCCCGCCCTACTGATTCTTAGCACTGCTTTAGCATACCTCTTGCCAAGGCATGGGGCCTAGCGTACCCGTCCACGCCCGCTCGTCCTCTGCTTGACATGTCACAGGGTGCGCCGGGAAACCCTCCTCCGGATGTGTTGCTCGACGCATTAGCAAAGACATCGTCCTCTCCCCAAAGTACTGGCTACGGCCACGCTCTCGGCGAACTCAAGCTGCGCACGGCCTTTGCCCAGGAGATGAAAACCGTTTATGGACAAAGTGCAGACATAACAGCCAGCGACGTCGCCATCACGGCTGGGTGCAACATGTCATTCATAGCAGCCGTGATGTGTCTAGCAGAAGCCGGCGACGAGGTGATTCTTCCCGTACCATGGTGATCTCAGCAGTTTCTCGTGTGGCCGTCCTTCTCATACGTGTTCTACAGGTACTTCAATCATGCGTACGCCCCCTCTCACTTTGTTCATACTATCTCGATTTATTTGTCGTGTTTTAGTATGAGTCTCAGCTTGCTCGGCATCAAATCGGTCCCACTTTATACTCGATCCGACCAAGGCTTTTTACCCTCGACTGATGATTGCAAGAAGCTGATCACATCCAAGACAAAGGCAATTACGCTTGTCACGCCGAACAATCCCGTCTGTTTTTCTCTCCTTCCCATACACTCTCAGACTTATCCTGCTAGATTAGACCGGTGCAATCTACTCGCCCTCGCTTATAGCGCAGTTCGCAGGACTAGCGCGAGAGAACAATATCGCACTCGTGGTCGATGAGACGTACCGTGACTTTGTGGAGCACTGGCCTCCACACCACCTCTTTTCCCCTGCAAAGACAGGGACATTATCCCCATCCTGGTCTTGGAGGTCGAACCTTGTCCATCTCTTCTCGTTCTCTAAATCGTATGCTATCCCGGGGCACCGCCTCGGCGCAGTCGTTGCGTCGCCGGATCTTCTAAAGTATATCATGACAACGCTCGACTGCATCCAGGTTTGCGCTCCTCGACCCCCGCAGCTGGCTCTCGCGAATGAATCACTCTTATCTGAGCTTCGGCCTTCCATCCAGTCAAATGCCAAGGCACTCAAGGTGCGCCACGAGCTCTTCCGCAAGTCGCTTCCGTCGGGCTGGACGATCGGTTCCCAAGGAGGCTTTTATGCGTTTGTAAAGCACCCCTTCCACAATGTGTCGTCGATTGCATTCTGCAAACGGTTGGCAAAGGAACTGGGTGTTCTCGTCCTTCCTGCTCGATTCTTCTACAATGAGCAGGATGAGTCACAGCGACAAGCGTTGGGTCTGTGTGAAGAGGGTTGGGACAGATGGCTTCGTTTCTCGATCGCAAATGTTGGCGATGAGCAGATCGTCAAGGCCTGTGATCGTTTGAAGGAGTGTACAAGATTTTTTTGAGTAGAATATGTGCGCGACGTCCCCTGTTTTAGATTGGCTTCACGCAATGTCACCGTGGCTGTGTAAATTTTCTTTTCATCTTGAGCTTGCGAGGCATGGATGTGCGTTTCATCCTGTCCTATACTATCCAGGTTTCGTTCATGACCGCAAAACGCTCAGACAGGGTTCCAATACACTCAACCGATCTATGCAGGGTCTCTGGTCTGCCCATCGCAAAGCTAAACTGAACATCAATGCTACCTTGGCACCACAACCGACCGCGCCGTGCACGTCGGTTTCGTCCTCACCACAGCCCACTCAGCCGAACGAAGCCACCAACCTGGTGTTCCCCGCCGAGGAGCTCATAGAAGCTGGGCCATCGACAAGCACGCAGACCGACCCTCAGTCCACGTCGACGCCTACGGAACGCCCTCCATCTTCGAAACGCAAGCTACGTCGCAGCGCGGGAGACAACGACGGGACTAAGCGAACTCGCACGACCACCGGCGGAGGCGGGGGCACCACGTCCAAGACATACGCCCCGCCCACGACGCGCCTGTCCGACCTCGGCGGCGTCGAGTCCTGCATCGAAAAGATGCTCGAGCTCGTCGCCATGCCGCTGTGTCATCCCGAGATATACCTGCACACGGGGGTACAGCCTCCACGCGGTGTGTTGTTGTACGGTCCGCCGGGGTGTGGAAAGACGCTGCTAGCGAACGCGATCGCTGGGGTACGTCCGATGCGTTGACCACTTGGGCGTTCTTGTCGTTTGCTGACGTTTCGTTCTTTGCTTGCTGGGTGTGTCGTGACGTAGGAACTTGGGGTGCCTTTTATTAGCATTTCGGCACCGTCGATCGTGTCAGGGATGTCCGGCGAGTCGGAAAAGACGCTCCGAGACACTTTTGAGGAAGCCAAGGTATGCCCTCAGGTTCTCGTTAGTCAGTACGTATTGACGGTCGCACCGTGCAGCGTGTCGCCCCCTGCCTTTTGTTCATCGACGAAATCGACGCCATCACTCCAAAACGGGAGAGCGCACAGAGGGAGATGGAGCGGCGGATTGTGGCCCAGTTCTTGACTTGCATGGATGGTTAGTATTCCCCACCAATGTTATCAATGCATCGCTAACTATGTGTAGATATGTCTTGGGAGAAGACGGAAAATAAGCCGGTAATCGTGATCGGTGCTACAAACCGTCCAGACTCTCTGGATGCTGCCCTCCGTCGTGCTGGTCGGTTCGATCACGAAATTAGTATGGGCGTACCCGACGAGGACGCCAGGAATAAGTCCGCTTTCCCGCACCCCTGCCTTGCTTTAGGTTGCCTCACGTTTGCAATCCCAGAATACTCCGTGTGCTATGCGCCAAACTTCGACTTGAAGGTGATTTCGACTACGCATCCCTCGCAAAAGCAACGCCAGGATATGTCGGTGCGGATCTGTCAGCATTGACAGGAGCAGCTGGCGTCATCGCGGTAAAACGAATATTCAAAGAACTCTCTGAAAGAAATCTAGTCCTACCAGACGCACCGGAAACGACGGCCAACAGCAATGATACCCCCATGATCATTGATTCCGCTCAGACACCGACGGAGGTACCCCTACTTTCATATTCTAGTCGACCATTTACATCTCTCGTCAACCAGCTCTCCTCGAGTTCCATTGCATATTTCCTGACTGCACATCCATCTCCGTTGACAGAATCCGAACTCGCACCCCTGTGCATCACATCCTATGATTTCCGCTCTGCACTCTCCCAGGTCCAGCCTTCCTCGAAACGAGAAGGATTTGCGACAGTCCCGGATGTCACGTGGTCCGACGTTGGTGCACTGCACGGCATACGAGAAGAACTGCAAATGGCGATCGTCCAGCCGATACGACGACCCGAGCTGTTTAGGACGGTGGGGATCGAGGCTGCCTGCGGGGTGCTGCTCTGGGGACCTCCTGGGTGTGGCAAGACGTTGCTTGCGAAAGCAGTTGCCAACGAGTCGAGAGCGAATTTCATTAGTGTCAAGGGCCCGGAGTTGTTGAATAAGGTGCGTTGCATTCGATGTTGGTGGGCCGGACCTCGACTGACGGCAATACGGCACGGGGCAGTATGTTGGCGAGAGTGAACGTGCGGTCAGGCAGGTATTTTCGCGTGCACGCGCATCGTCGCCATGTGTCGTCTTTTTCGACGAGCTCGACGCCTTGGTACCGAGGCGCGACGACAGTCTGGTATGCTCTTTTTTTACCTCCCTTCACGCTTTCATTGCCTTTGACCAACACCACGCACGATAGTCAGACTCGTCTGCGCGCGTCGTCAATACCCTGCTGACCGAACTCGATGGCCTCGACGCCCGCAAATCTGTCTATGTCATCGGTGCGACGAACAGACCAGACATGATCGATCCTGCAATGGTCCGTCCGGGGCGACTCGACAAGCTTTTATATGTTGATCTGCCCACGGCCTCGGAGCGCGTCGAGATTTTGCGAACGTTGATGAAGAGAATACCAGTGGCCGAGGGGGGTGACGGCGAGGACGCCAGGGAAGGCGCGGAGAAGTTGGTGAGGGAGCGATGTGAGGGGTATAGTGGGGCGGATTTAGCGGCTGTGGTGAGGGAGGCGGGAGTGATCGCGTTACGGCGCGTGTTGGGGTCGCTCGAAGAGATGGAGATGGAGGCGGCCGAGAACGAGCGTGGACGCGGACGGGGGGAAGCGGAGCCGAGGGTGGTGGTTGTGATGGAAGATTTCGTGGGTGCGGTGGACAAGGTTGGGCCGAGCGTGTCCGCGGCGCAAAGGAGAAAGTATGAGGCGCTTCGGACGAAGTTTGCGGGGTTACCGGTGAGGGTCAAAGGAGACGATGATGGCCGGATTGAGGAGATCATGTAATCCGAATTTCGACGGAGCTCTGGATGGCACCTTCAGTTGTGTGCCCTGACTCACAATACAAATTTTCTTTTCATTCGGTCGGGCAAAGGGTGGACGCGATTGAGAGTGCTTGATTTATTCCCAGACCAGTGTATCGGCGAAAGGATGTTGTATTACTGTAACGAGGTCTCATTAATGCAAATTTAGCAAGCCAACGGGTCGTAGTACGACGCGTCTTCTCATCCACCAGCACTCTTCCTAGCTATGTGCCATAAACCATCCATTTATAGGTTTGTGCTGGTAGCCTTCTATGGGCGCGCCTGCGGCCCTTCAAATATTGCCAGCATATGATCAAACCTTCTTACGATGGAAGCATCAAGGACGCTCCATAGCCCGGAGAAATCCGTTGTACAGTCTCTTTCTGCCCAGGGTCACCTTCGCCGTACTCACCACTGCAAGGGTTCAGATGTATGAACCAATCAACTTCGCGATGAACAATACAATACAACGTGTCCGACTCCTAGGCTCTCCGTCCCTACCCGTTATGATATGGCCATTTAACCATAGTCGGCGAAGACCCGAACTGGCTGAAGCGATTTGAGGCGCCCTGCAGAGATGATAAACGACCCATCTTTGCCATTCAACTTGGGAAGTAGCAAGGTCACCATGGGTGGAGTTGAGTCAGGATGCGGTCCTGGGCGCTCACGAGGCTTCAGGAGTCAGGACCAGATTGAAGGTGCAAAATATCTTCTAGATTCAAGTCCCCTTTGTCAGCGTTCCCTTTCAGAACCCTGCACAATTGGCGCGTTCTGATTCCTGAACGAGAATTCGTTCGTCCCTGCGTCCTCGCGACCACCAGATTTCTCGAAGTCATCCGGTTCTCGACACTTATGGTATCAGACAACCCTTGAATCACTTGTACACGATGAAACACGTATAGGCGATGCGACTAGTCCATATCGTCAGAGTTTGATAATCCGCTTTGGATGTTGCTCGCTTCCCCAGGGTTTATAAAACGGTCGAACATCCTGCGAAGGACAGGTTTTCAATACCTTCTGATTCCCTAGCATTGCATTCACACCCAGTCGCTCCTTACCCAATCAACATGCGCCTCACATCCTCGCTCATCACTTTCGCGTTATACCTCACCTTTACTGCCGCCGTTCCTACCCCAAATGTAGGTCCTATTGGGCAGGATCAAGGTACGAATTTTGATATCCAGTAGTACTAAATGTCGTCTAAAGAGTGCACAAGGTTCAGACACCAGCGGTCTTCCTATCGTCGGTGGGGCCCTTGGCGGCTCTAGTGTTTCCCCATCGGTCACCTGATTACATCCAAAATTGTAAGCTTTCCAGATAGATTCAACCCTGCCTGCTTGTCTGACATTTGCAAACGTTTAGCCGACTGTTGATGTGCTTTTGCCCCGGATTCTCTTAGAACAAGATTAGATTCATTGGTGGAGACGGATCGTCACTGTTATCTACATCACTGGCGCTCCGTTATATTTCAATGTCTCATTTTGTCTTTTGAAATCCAATATGGCTCCCTTTCAGATCGTGTTCGCGCTTGGTAGCACACTGGTAGGGGATATCATCACACTACATACCTCCTTGTGAATGGTATGAAGGACGCATGACAACCATTGCTAGGCATCAAGGGATTGTGTCAGGTTAGCACTGCAGTCAGCGCAACAAGTGACGTGGTTTTGCAGGCTGATCACTTGTCGAGTCCAACATTATTAAAAAGTGACCGCGTGAATCACTACAAAATACTCACAAGATGTCTGCTGACACTTACAGCTAGTTCAAAAGCGTTAGACCGCTTTCGCGTAAGCTTCTTTCTCTCTAACCACGTGGCACCCCCAACAGGACCCCGGAACAGAGAAGACACTGAAGAAGCACTGAAACATGCGCACACCTGCTGAGCACCAACCCAACCCGAAATGATTACAGGACCAGGACATACAATGAGAAGCAGCACCTCATTGGCAAAGATTCCCATGATGCAAACAAGGAGCCAAAGAAGGCACTCCACCAGCTTGCCAAGAACACAACCCCCTACCATGCAAACCAAGAAGAGCAGCTATGTAGTCAACATGGTGGAAGATGGGCAGCAATACTTGGAAAACAAGGCACTTTGCCATATAGGTCAGGCATTCACACCAGAACACCTAGCTGATGTACTCTTCCATGTCAGCCAAATGGACAAAACTCCACCTATGATCACTGAAGCCATCAGGGCCACAGCTTTCCTACTCCAAGAACACATCCAGTCAGACATGGGAGTGAATATCATCACCAAAATCAAGGACTCAGTAGCAATGGCAGTATCCAACCATGTAGTACAGTCCATTGCTGGACATGCAGTGCAGATCATGCAAGCAGCAGACTCACTTGCAGAAAAGGCAGACAAACTAGCTGTCAGACCACCACCTGAGCAACCAGAACAGGCAACCAGACTGCTAAATGTCATGGTAGCCTAAGCTAAAGAAGCTGCTGATGCTGTATTATCTAGTGTCGATGACATCAAACAAACTGTAGAAATATTCACACCAGCCTTATAATCCACCAACACCATCATGTAAGAACTTGCAATGAACTCTGCCATAAATAAGGGCCCAACAGGCCCTCTCTCATACAGTGTAGCTGTCAAAGATGGACTCCATGCTATGACAACCTAGGGTGCCCAAACAAAAATAACCTCTGTGATTGCAAGAGCTGCAGCTAGAGAATGCCAAGTCCTCATCCAATCCATGACTGACTCTCCCCTTGTAGCAGCTGACATCCCCAAACCTGACATTACAGTGCAATTCCAACAAGCCATTGATGAACTGCATTGCCCTGACAACCTCCCCTCCAAGATCAAGGCAGTGCAAACCTTAAGGAGAGGAGGTGTACTAGAATTCAGCTCCCCATCAACAGCAACTTGGCTGAAGACACTGGAAGCTTATACTGCCCTCATGAACACTATGGACCTAAAAGGCACCATCCATGACAAAAAACACCAAATCTTGGTGCCCTTCCTCCCTATCATAAGTGATATCCACAACCATAACTGGATCTCTGAAATTAAGCAAGAGAATGACCTACCAGAAGGCTCCATAGGCAACATCCAATGGGTCAAACCTGCAGAAAGATGAGCTCCAAATCAAAGGGTGGCTCATGTGATCTTCTCCTTTCTTAACTCAAATGCAGCTAACCTAGCAATTTGTGATGGACTTATAGTTGGAAAAGAGAAGTTGCACCCATGGAAAGAAACCAAAGAGCCCATCCACTATGCCCACTGCCAGCACTGGGGACATATTGCAAGAGACTGTAAGGCTGCCCATGACACATGCACATCCTGTGGCCAAACTCACCACTCTGCTGACTGCAACTGTTATGCTTGACCTGGATAGGACCAAGTATAGTCCTGTAAATGTCAGAGGGTTTACCAAAGTAAGGTCAAGTGACCTTCAGAGTGTTGAGATGCTGATGTAAGCTTGTCCAAGGTTTTGGTTAACACCAACAGAGGTTCCTCCTATTGGAGGCAAAGAGCTATGTTGGTAGTGACCAGAGGTGTGGATTGGTTACCACCAGGAGACTGCCCATTTAAGGGTGAGGGAAGAGAAGAGGAAAAGTGAGAGGAGAGTAGATTGCAGGCAGTAGATAGTGGTACAGAAGAAACAGGAAAAACAAGAGTGAGGAACTACTACTGAGGCTGCTGGGGTTTATATAGTACTAGGGCTGCTCTAGGGCAGGCGTAGGAAAGGTGTAAGTAAGCAACTGAAAGTAGAGAACAATGGAGTCCAAAAGAAGAGAACAATAGAGAGCTAAAGATAAGTGTGATGGCATCAGGTGATGAGTAAGTGGGGATGAGTAGGGGCTGATGGCATCACATGATGACTAAAGGTAAATGAGTAATTGGCTGAGAAAAGTCTAAAAGAAGATCAGCTAATTATGACACATCAGAGATGAGTCAGAAAGAAATGAAAAGATAAAGAAAAGGTCACTTGGCTGAGTTGAACCAAGGATTTGGTGAGACTAAGGTAAAAGTGAAGGAAAAAGTGTAATGAGGGAACAAAACATAACAGCAACCAACCAACCATGACAAAATTTTGTATCAGCTGCAGATCCAATGCCCACTCAAGTAATAGCCCCAACTGCCCAACCTACAAAGCAAAGAAAGACAAAATCAACTGAAAGCACCCCAAAAACATGATGCCATATTTTCCAACAATCAAAGAATGGACATAGGTCACCTGACCAACACCCCACCCAGCTTACAACCTCACACTTAATGAAGAATCAGTGCCAACCAACCCCCATCTCACTTAAAAGAAGCCTTACTGCCAAACCATGCTGGATGAAGAAAGCCACCACACCCAGAACTAAGGAGACCCCTGAAGGCCTGGGAGGGGCAATGACAGGAAACCAAGCTCCTCTGAATGATGGCTACCCACAAACCCTAACCACATCCTGCTTCCCCAGAAACCCCCCTCCCCTGCAGGGAGACTCATAGCATGACATTCACGATGTCCAACACACCCCATCCACCCATCCAATGAATAACATGCCCAACCACACCAAGACAAAACTATACATATGGCAGCAAAACCTCAACAAATTGAAGATCACCCAACTCTCTCTACTCAACAACAACTCCATCATTGACTGGAACATCATTGCCATATAGGAATCTTATATCAACCCACTCAACAACACCATCACCAACTGCCACTTTCATGCCATATATCCAACAACATGCTATCTTGATGGCACTCCATGTACATGCACAATCATGCTTATATCAAAATTGATCAATACAAACACTTGGTCCCAGCTCTCCTTCTCCTCACCAGACATGGTAGTCATCTAGATACATGGATCACACAGAAAATGCACCTTTGTCAACATATACAACACTGGTGAGTTGCAGACCATGCTAGAACTTCTAAGCACACACTTCAGTAGCCACATATAGGATATATGCCCAGCACCCTCCAACCATATGATTTGGATGGGAGATTTCAACTGCCACCATCCAATGTGGGAAGAGGAATACAACTTACATCTACTGGAAAATAGCTACCTGGATGCTGTGGAGTCCCTGCTCCTTCTACTAGCTGAATTCAACCTACAGCAAGCACTTCCAAAAGACATGCTGATGCTACAAGCCCAAACGACCAAGAACTGGACACAACCAGACAATGTCTTCTACACTGAACACACCTTTGATGCCATCACCAAATGTTAAACAATTCCACAAAAGTGCACCTGCATAGACCATGTCCCAATCCTTACCATGTTCAAGCTTGAAACACCAGCAGCAAACCCCTCTCCCCACCAGGACTTTTGCAACATAAAATGGAAACACTTCAATACTACCCTTGAACACAAACTAGGCACCATGCCAGCTGACTTTCCCATTCTAACCCCTCTTGAATTCAGCACTACTGCATGCAACCTAACCCAGGTAATCCAGAAAACAATTCAAGAACACGTACCCCAAACCAAACCATGCCTGACCTCAAAACGGTGGTGGAACACAGACCTAATGCACCTTCAGAAGCAACTCCAATGAACCTCCTCCACCACCTACAAAAACCAAGCATTACCAGATCACTACAGCCATGCTGAATAAACAACCCTTGAAAAGAAGTATACAAACACCATCAAAACAGCCAAACAAGAACACTGGACTGCATGGCTTGAAAACATGGACAGCAAAAGCATATGGACCACCAACAAATACCTACAAGATGACCCAGGAGACAGAGGCCCCACACGAATACCAACCCTTAAAACCAAGTGTCAAAATAGAACCACTGGGAAGGCAAAGAACAATGAAGAAAAGGGAGAGACTCTAGCTAAGACATTCTTTCCACCCCCTCCTGACCACACTTCCATCCCATCTAATTTCCCATATCCAGATCCAGTCCCCAATGTGGGGGAAATCACCATGGATCAACTCAAATGCACCATATCAAACCTCAGTCCATTCAAGGCACCAGGACCAGATGGCATCCCAAATGTCATGCTAAAAGTATGTTCGGTGACTGTCATATACCAGATTCACCAAGTCAAACTCCAGTCCTCCAGACACAACTCTGGACTATCTTATTTACCTCCAGACTATCTTTACTTGTTGAATCTTGTCTTCCTTACTCTGGACCAACTCTGGACTTCCATTACTTATCTCTTTGATATGTTTCACCTTGATATCTCAGTTCCTATGTCACTCAGACATTTCCATTCCTACATCATCTCAGACATCTCTGTTCCTATGTCATCTTGACATCTCCATTCCTATGTCATTCTGACATCTCTTCATTCTTGTTTTATCTTGACACTTTGTCACTCCTGTTTCATCTCCATACCTTTGCACATTATATGTCCACCTGATCTTGTTTCCATCTTAGTAATCTGCCTCTGACTTACTATATAATCTCTGTACTTCTGTTCTGTATTCCTCAATCTGAATATCAACAGAACTTGATGTTCTCCACCTCTGTCTATTTCTGCTCTGCTCTGCCTGACTGAACTCGACTCTCCTTGTCTTGTTCATCATCTCTCTGACTTGAGTTCTCAGTAACTCTCCTCTGATCTCCAACCCTCTGACCCTCTGAAATCAGGACACCGGACCTATGCAAGGTGCACTACATAAGGTGAAGCCAAGTCCCGGACCAACCAAATACAACAACTCTGGCATTCTGGAGTTACACTTGGAGCATGTCACCTAGGTTTAACAGTATATTCAGACTCCACTTGCATAGAGTCATCATGGCAACTAGAGTCACTCGCTCTTGTTCTTGTGCATTTACTGAAGCACATGATACCCTCCATACTTTCAGCAGTAGCCACAGAGGCCCAGACATTGTCAACCAATTTCAGAGTTTCTCTGCTAGATGTACTCCAGGTTCAGCCTCTCAGGCCCCTGCTCCACCACAATCCCCAACTCCAGGAGCCTGCATCAAGGAAGTTCCCGATGGCACCAAGATTCCTCTTCCAAGCTCACCATCACTCCACACTCCCATAGATTACACATTTCACTCCAACTCTCTGGATGACCCTCCAAGCGACCCCAGAGATGATCCATCTGACAGTGATATCCCTAATGATGAGTTTAACCCCTCCTCAGACAAAGAGCAAGTTCCATGCAGCACATTTGGCAACTTAGCTAGTGCCATTCAAAGCTTAGCTCACTCTGCTTGTTGCAAACCTGAGCACATGCAACAGACCAAAGTTTGGAAACTGGACCAGTTTGACGGAACTGACCCCCGCAAACTCTGGGTTTTCCTAGTCCAATGTGAACTCAACTTCCAAGACCGCTCCAAAGCCTTCACTACTGACTGTGCTAAAGTTATCTTTGCCCAGTCTTACCTTAAGGGTATGGCATTGGAATGGTTCAAACCGGACCTCCTCCAGATGGAAGATCCAGCACTTCGCCTGATCTGGATGGACAACTACAAAGAGTTTGTCCTGGAGCTCCAGACCAATTTTAAACTACATGACCCCATCGGAGATGCAGAGCATCAGCTTGACAACCTGATTATAAAGGATGGTCAAAAAATCAATAAGTATGTCGTTGAGTTTAATAGGATCGCATCCCAAGTCCAGAGTTATGGAGAAGGTGCCCTCTGGCATCATTTCTATAATGGACTTCCAGACCATATCAAGGACAAGATCTTGCATGTTGGAAAACCTCCTATCCTTGCTGAACTCTGCCAACTTGCACAAGCTATTGACACACATTATTGGGAGCATAAATCAGAGGTTAGTCGTCAGGCGAAATCCTCTAACAACAATGCCTGCAAGACTTCTGATAAAACCTCCACTTCATCTGACAACTCCGCCAGCACCTCCAGCTCCAAGGAGTCAAAGGGTAAATCCAATAACAATAACTCCAAATCATCCAACTCTGGCAATTCTGCCAAAACGTCCACTGCACTGAAGTCAGACTTGTCTTCCAAGCTTGGCAAGGATGGCAAACTTACCCCCAAAGAATGTAAGCAGTGTTTTGACAACAAGCTTTGCATAATCTGCACTAGAGATGACCATATGGCCAATAATTGTCCAAAGGCCATGAAGAACATAACCAAGGGACATACAGCTAAGACAGTAACTCTGGAAGCTAAACCAGAGGCCTCCACTCTGGAGGTGAAAAAATAAGCAGCAGCCTCCATGACTCCACATGAACTGAAGGCTGCGTTGACTCCTTTCATGCACCAATGGAGATTCAACTAAACGCATCCGCTTTTTTAGACCCACAATCCCTTATGCCCTCCATTTCCCTCCTGTCCCATGAAATCCTGCCTTCCTAGATTCTGGATCCTCCAATTGCTTCATAGATTCCACCTTTGTAAGCCAACATGGTCTTTCAACCTATTCCATATCCCTGCTCCAGCTCTGACTTTTCAATGGCACCTCCAACACTACCATTTCCCAAGCCATCGATCTCTCTGTACGTTTCAAAACTGGTAACACCACTCCAATGACATTTTATGTCACTCCACTGGATGGATCCTATCCCCTTGTCCTGGAACACAACTAGCTGACCCACTACAATCTGTTGATTGACTGAGCTTCTAGCAATATCTTGTTCCAGACATCAGAGCAGCCCATGCCAGCCCTGAGCTCACCTTCACAGCCTGTTACGATTCATTCAGGGGACTACACTTTTTCCTTCACTTTGCCTACTCCATGTGGAGTCCCCAGTTCAACCCTACTTGAACATGCTTCTTTTAGCACTTGTTTCTTTTAATCGACCATTCCATTTCTCTTACTTTTCACATGCCACTCAATGACTCATACATGCTTACTCTCCGTCCGCTTTGATCGCTTATTAGTCACCTTTCTCATGCTTGCCCTAAAGCAGGTATAGTAGTATATAAACCCAGCAATCCTCTTGTACTTTTCCTCACTCTTGTTCTTCCTGTACTTTCATCGCAATCCACTCTTGTCTCAAAAGTCTCCTACTCCACTCTTAAGTGAGTAGCTAAGGGTACCCAGTCCCTTCCTTGGTGGTAATCACTCCACAATCCAAGTCCCAAGCCCTCGTTGCTACCTTGGTAGCTCCCAGCCTCTATAAGGGGAACCCCTGTCAGTTCATTGAACCATCCTGCTGCTTACCTAAGCAGAACCCTTGACTAGTCACCTAACCTTCTCAGTCACCAAGTTTCCGATCAACAGGACTACCCTAGCCCCTACCCGGGTCTAGCGTAACACAGCCTCTGGCTCCTCTGGCTCCAGCTGACTCCATCTTCCCTGGTCTACCACGTTTTTCTGACCGCAAGGCCCCTCCTATAGCACTTATTAGTGCTCCAGCCTTCGCACTCACTTGCCGACTTGAAGGCTCTGTGCAATTTAGCATGTGCATTTGCCCTCCAGAAAGTGAACTCCATTCCATTGCCACTTCCCCTCCTGATCCAGTTGACCTTTCTGGAGTTCCCCTGGAATATTACAGTTTTACAGATGTTTTTAGCAAAAGCAAGGCATCAACCCTTGCTCTGCATCGCAATTTCGACCTTAAAATCGACTTGGAGGAAGGCACTTCACCTCCCATAGGCACCACTTACTCCCTTTCATCCTCCGAGGTTGAGTCTCTCTGGACTTTCCTTGACAAACATCTAGCCATGGGATTTATCCATCTGTTCTCCTCTGCTCATGCAGCCCCAGTCCTTTTTGTCCACAAGAAAGACAGTTCACTTTGTCTCTGCATAGACTATCAAGGACTCAATAAGATCACAAAGAAAGACCGCTACCCTCTTCCTCATATATCCGACCTCCTTGACGCTCCAAGCCACACCAAAATCTATACCAGACTTGACCTTTGCCATGCATACCACTTGGTCCATATTGTCAATGGCGATGAATGGAAAACCTCCTTCCAGACACGCTATGGCTTATATGAGTGGCTTGTAATGCCATTTGGATTGACCAATGCACCTGTGGCTTTCCAGCAGTTTGTCAACTCTATCTTTGCTGATCTCCTCAACATCTCTGTGATTGTCTATTTGGATGATATCCTGATCTTCTCTGCTGACAAGGCATCTCATAAGGAGCATGTCTGTGAAGTCCTTCAACGACTCTGGAAGCATGGCCTTTACACTAAACCAGAAAAATGCAAATTCAATACTGACTCCATGGAGTACCTCAGATATCAACTTTCACCCTCCAGGCTCACCATGTATGATGACAAGGTTAAGGCTATTCTTGATTGGCCAGAGCCTCAGAAAGTCCAAGATATTCAATCCTTTCTTGGTTTCACTAACTTCTACAGCTGTTTCATCCACAACTATTCTGGTCTCATAATCCCACTCACCCTCTCTCTGGA
>JBBPKJ010000260.1:0-33292 GCA_038089195.1 Brasilioporus rufonigricans
GGATAAACCCAGCTGAAGGTAACCCATTGGAAGATGGAAACATAGTCTTCTGGGGAATACTTGACGGACTATGCACACGGGTCAGTGGCACGTGACCGGACAACCGCATGATACTCACGATATCCTCCTTGTTGATGCGGCTGCTTGGGAGTTCGATAGGCATCGTTACAACGAGCGCCAGCTCGATGAGAACAGCGACGAGGTTGAATATCAGCACGGCAAACCCGAGGCGGGGTCCGAGAGGGGCACGGAAAACCTCGTGATCGTAGACGACGCCACCAAGAACGATGACGGCAAGGACGAGATGGATGACATATAGGGAGAAAAGGTCCAAGTGCGCGGTTGGCTTGGGCCAAAAGAGGGGTTTCGATACGCCATAGATCCACGTGGAGCCAATCAAGACTGCGCACACGCCCGTCCAGGTGTCCAGTTCGTGAGTGACGAGGACGTATGCGCCGGCTGCGAGCCAGATGAGCGCTTGTACGAGCGCTACGAACGCGAGTGCGACGGTACGCCAGAGCGGTACTGCGCTGTGGGTGACGGCGTCGTCCGGGACGGGTTCGCCTGCATCCAAGGCCTCTGCCTCACGGAGGGAGAGAAACCCGACCAGGGGCGTTTTGAGTGCGCGGCCAAGCCTTCTCGCGACTGGGGGCAGTGGGAATGGAACGGAGAAGAGACAGAGTGCGGCAACGAAGACGGCGGGTGCAACGCCGGCCCAGGAGGCGCGAATGCACGGGTCGGAGAGGTCGAGCAGACTCGCCCGACCGCAGAGAGGGAGACCGTCCATGAAGATGACCGGGCGTGACTCGATTCACGACTTATGCATTGATTTGCTAAGACAATAATAATAATATTTATTATATTCCCTTGGCCTCGACGACGACGATGGAATCTCTCGACCTCAACGGACTCGCAAAGTCCCTCCCAGCATCCAATTTCGAAAAGGCGGAAAAGGAACTCCTCAACAACTTCAAAGGTCCTTTCTGCTTCGTTCGTGCTTGCCACTTACTCATACTCCCTCGCCCCAGCTGCCGCACTCAGCATCACAACCCTCTACAGATCCTCCCGACATGCCTCAAAGCGTGCCTACAACGCAGGTTATGCAGCCGCCTGCCAGGATCTCATGATCATGATTCAGCAAGGCGTTTCCGCAGGTGGCATCGCCCCCTCCGACCACAACGCACACGGCAGCGAAATGACGGTCGGTCGCATTCTAGACTGGATAGAAGCGAGGATGGAAGCAGTCAAGTCGAGGGAGGAAGAAGAGGACGAGGACGAGGAGCGCGACAAGGAACGTGAACGTGCGAGAGTCACCCCGCCATCCATCCACCCAGATGTACACAAGAACACCCATTCCTTCCCTTCCAGCTCGTCTCGGAAACCAGCCCACACGTCATCGACTTCCTATAGACCAGACGATAGCGCTGTAAGCTACTACCCATCAAATATCCCCGTTTAATGGCTTACCTCTCCTTAGCCGGTTCCCGCCCCGCTTACCCCACATTCCCCTGTCCTGTCCAACAACATTAATCTACCAAACCACCCGTCGTCCCCATCGCCTATTATGACCCCCGCGAGACCAACTATCACAAGCACGAACCCGCGCATCACCAAAGCGCGACCATCCAATGCACGCAAAGACATTTCCGACGCTGTATCCGCTTCATTGACATCATCCACTTCATCTCCCCTCGCTTCGTCAGAGAATCTCTTTCATGTCCCGGCAACCACTCCGATAACCACCCTGCCTGACACTGACTTTTCTGCGGGCGCTAAACGCAGACATGCTGTCATGATGATGCTCGATACGACCCCATCAACAGCCGCCGTTGATGTGCTCTCGCCCTCTGGTAGCAGCGCTCCTTCAGCTGTCACTTCCACTTGCGGAAACTCGAGGAAACGCACGAAAAGTCAACGTTCCGCGGGTCACGTGCTGCCCCCCGTCCAATCGGGTGACCCGATGGACATAGAAGAGGATGGCCCGCAACGCAAGCGAATCGCTAGACGATGATGCATCAACGGGCCAGCTCACCCCCGCTTTCCTGCACAATCAAGCTGGTGCTATCTTCACCGTGTAGAACTGAATCCATTGTTTGTCCCATAGTCGGTTTCATTCATCTTCCTGCATTCCTTCCTGATCCCCATGAGTATTGTCACGATTCTGTTATACACTTTCTACATCTCTACACACATTATTTGATGTTCCCGGCATGTCCCGTTAGTAGCCACCCCAACTCATCTTCCTGTATTGTCACCCATGTCTCGTAGTTTAATTATCATGTACACGTTCTTTTATCCATGTGATACCAGCGAAGCTATATATCCCCGTCGTATCATGATCCATGGGCCATATCTATAACATGTGGAGATGTCCTGTGCAGCTTGATACGGTGACTGAGCCACGGATGTACGTGCCTGTGCATGAAGGTGAAAATCTTGCAGTCATTCATTCACACTCTACGGATGACTATCCGTCCTCTCGTGTCAGGACCAACTCTGGGTTCATACTGACGTATATGGTTCCAAGTTACAACATAGATTTATTCATAATAACTGAAAGTCGTACTAGGAGTTTCGACCAGGGAATGTATTTCTATTGTCTGTTAGTCACAGTAGGTATCGTGCATCCGGTCATCTCGGTCACGTGGAGTCTCTCTCGCTAGGTATTTCTTAACCATGGCGCGTGAATGGAAGTTCACCGGCTCGGGCTTCGGACCGGATCGAGTCACTTGACCTGCGGGTATTCTTGTACGATGCGCTAGCATATGGCAGACATCGAGTAGCCATCATCGGACGACTTGTAAACGCGTATGCTGATAACCCGTCTCGATGATATTCGCGGCCACCAACTGGCACAAGAAAGGAACTAGACCGATTTACCCATCGCGTTTCGAATCTATACGCAGGATGATGATGGGAAATTCCCAAAATATACACGAAATAGATTGATTTCGGAGGGCTGCTGCGGATGCTGACCAGGATTCCATGAAACGGAGCCGCAAGTAAACCACGTACAGGCAGAGCTCCAAATGAATTCGGCATCGTTCAAATTTCAAAGGACGTGGTGACAATCAAAATAGGTTTACCATCACATTCTGCACAAGGCATATCCGCGTTCATACTTCGTGGCAAGTGATGATAGTTGCCAACATTGGCTCATTGCTGTAATGTCGGGCCGCATGTCTTTGATGCAAGACTCCCTTGTAAATCTGTGCCGTCAGAAGCAGACAGGCTGCCACTCAGTGGGACCCTTTCATGTTAAATTTTGCTGATTCAGGTTGTATTCGTATGTCACTAAGAACCACCATAATGACTAATGCAGACTATCAGCAACGCAACATATGAATGCAAGCCGTCGGTCCTTGCTGTTCATGCTGTATAACCAACGTCCCTGCGAATTGCTAAGAATGCCGTAGAGACGTACATATCAGAAGATCATGATGGTGGAGCGCAGCCACCGGAAATAGGGACACAGGAACATGGAATTTTCCATGGTCCTGGACAGCCTCATTGACGCTTAGAGGAACCGATGTGTAAAATCGGACATGCACTGGGGCGACGTTTGCGTGTCCGACATTTTTATGTTTGCTTAGAGGAGTATTCGTCAGCGACATGACTTCGGGATCTGCTAGCCATGTTTTCTGACCAAGTACTCTGTCAGACTGCAGGTACGAACCTTGAGGCCAGCAATGAGTAGATTAATTACGTAACACACGTATCAGAAAGATGGAATTTGCCGATGCCCAAGATAGGTCGTGTTTTGTTCTCCGATGGAACCAGCTGGGATATTGTGACATTAGGGTTAGGGTTACTAATGTGGGTCTATTTGATCACAGCTTCTCCACGACGACAACGGCGGTGACGGCTGTTGGACAGACATTTAAAGTCTCTGATATCCCCCCTTCGCCAGCGCTAACGCCAACAAGTTAAGCTCGTTTTGAACTGTAGCTCATACTCTTGATCTTTACCCAATTTTTCCGGTTTAATAATATCCTTCAAAACCCACATATTAATAGGTGGACAGCGTCGCTCGCGCACTTTGCGGACCCCCAACTAGCCTTCACCATGGCTTCCTCTTCTCTGGGGACATTCTCGCCAACGGGCACCTCTTCATCGTTTGGTCCCCCCTCGGGAGGTCCGTCTCCCAACCCACCTCCGCAAGGAACGAACGACTCTACGACTAATGCTACTCTGTACCGTGAGCACTCTGACCATGAACCACTTTCTTGGTTCACTCGATTCTCTCACTGACTTGATCGTACGCTCTCACACCCTTCTCTATGTTCGCTCCTTTGTTTGTGGTGCTCTTATATTGGATGCACTGCGATTTGGTAACCATACGGCGCACAATACTATTTACCATTCTCCGATTCACCGTACATGATTTAATCCACCTATCCCCTCACGGATCCATTGTGCCCCACATGTCTGCCACACGCGTGGCCACCTCAACTCCAACAGTCTACACCTTTCTCGGTTCGTACCTGACTTCGGATCTCTTACCATTACTACTACCTGCCACTGACTTCCTTCATTGTTCGCCTCGCCATGTCTTCCTCCCTCGATCCGCTTAATGGAACTTCCCTCACGCCCATGAACGTATCGTACACGGCCCTTACAGCTACTCTCGTCCTGCTACTCGCTGTATCGTCCGCTATCGTTATTCGGAGCTTGGTCCTCCGTCGGCGCCACCAACGCCTGGTTGAGGAAGCCATTCGAACGGGAACATGGTTGCCGCAGCGCTTCAATTCAACGAGGAGAAGACGAGACATCGGCCAGAAGCCAACACTCTGGGAAGCTAGGCTGAATCCCAACGACGACGGCGACGGCGAGGCTGAGGAGAACGAAAAGAGAGATTGGGGTGACATAATGGCAAGTGACTATACTATGTGGAGCCTAGTTGTTTCATAACCGCTTCCGTAGCCTGTCTATGCCGCATATGTCAATCCACCCGCGCCATCACCACAGGGATCCATAACAAGCTCCGCGGAGAATCCCGTGGTCCCTTCATCGCGCCCTTCTCGGTTTATACGACCATTTACAAGGAGACGATCACCGCCATCATTGTCACAGGCTACTGCTGTACCGCCGATGGCAAGTCAACCATCGTGTTTACCCTCTTCATCTCCGACAGCATCGCCCACGCCTGCAGTACGTGTTGCAGTGCTCATTGCAATGCCCGATCTATCACAGAAACACCACGGTGATGAAAGCGGGCCACCAGTGGTCGAGATCGGTGTTGTTGAGGTCAATATGAAGGATGATGAAACTGAGACGCGGAGTCATGATTCCTCGTGATTGTATTTGATACTAGATATTGTTGGACTGATCGCACAGGGCTTTGTCATGACACTGCATACCACGCGGACTCACCGCATACGAGTACCTTATTACCCACAGTTTTTAAGCACGTCTTCAAAGCAGTCCATCCTGGGAAATCATTGTGCGGTGCACGTGTGACTGTCCAGGCACAGATTGGTTTCTTCTACTGATAGTGTAGTTCACATGCATTTCTTGTTCCCGCGATGATTGGCAATATGGAGCTGTTACCATTCTCGTATTTTTGTCGTTAGGTCGTTCAACTGATAGACGCACACGAACCAACTTGTATCATTCCTGCGAAGCGCAGGCCGTCTTTGTGGGAACAGCCCATTCAAATTTACTTGGTACATATCAGGACGGACACGGGAGTAGTCGGCGCATCATATGCCATGAGGAACATACCGGCATTGATTTATAGCAGTGACAATACAACAACCAACACGGAGTCAGCACGGGCTGCACAGAGTTGTGCGGCGTGAGGACACTTGTCGATGTAATACGGAGGATCATGTCTCTAGGTTCGAACATGCAACGGATGGGGATGCGCGTTCGTCCGGTGTCAGACGAATGAGGCAACCGTGAGGACGTCGTCATGATGACATGCTGTCATGTGTCTCAATGCGTCCTGAAATGTAATCATTGACGGTCCGGGGACCCTAATGCAGAACAGCGTAATTAATACTTGAGCTGGGCGTCATACGATTGCCAGGGTGAGACATCGAGTCGTTCCAAATTCGTGGACCGTTGCCTACCACTAGAGTAAATATGGCCGGCCAAGAGACACAAAATCAGCGACCCGCTCACCATAGTGTACATCTATCTTGGAAGAGTCGATATTTTGCATGGGATACCTAGAAATCGATTCTACAGCGCACTCTTCAGAACTCGAAGTGGCTACGGCCATACATACGTAGTGAATCCGAAGGGTAACAAGACGAGTTACCGCGCAAGTTGTGGTAAGCAAGCGTAAACAAGGATCAACTTTAACGTCATAGGTTTGACTCTCAAGCGGGCTCCATCACAAAAAGTGACAAATTCTCGTGACACCTAGTGAACACCGCCACAATCTGACAGCTCTTGCTAGGGCTGGCTAGATCTAGTGCAACCCAGGAGATCAGACCAAACTCAATCGATGCCGACGCAAGGCCTAGTGAGACCTAATAAGAGTTAGCTACTGTGTACTATACCTAGCAAGACCTAGGCACTTGTTCCGGTGCATGATGTACCAGTACTGCTGTCAGGATGTCAATTCATTCATACACACCTACAGACATCGATCTAGGGTCAAAATGGGTGCATTGTTGAGACGTTATGAGAGTGCTAGAGCATGACAGTGTCCTCAATCTCATCATAGGGATTCTCTCCATCCTCGGAACCAAGTGCATCCTCGTCACCAGGTCTTTCTTGCCATCCAGCATCTGATCTAACCCACCATATGTAAGAATTTTCACTCCCGTACCTGTAACGTCATATAGAACATTCCATGTAGTTCCATGACCTGCCCTACGCTGGTCCGTGCGCATTCTGAAGTATATATAAACCCGTGTACATTAGTTTGGCAACCCAGTTGCAGTAATTTTCACTCTTCTCTTCGAACTATCAGGTTCCCTGGATCCTGGTCTCTTAGTGTTTCTGACATATTACTGCAACTCTCTCTATTCCACCGAACCTGGCGCTTTGCTGGGACCCTTGTCCTTTCTTCCTTCGTGTCTATTGCTTTTTCTTTCAACTTCTCTCTTGCCTTCGCGCTGCACTTAGCAGTAGCATTGTACTTTTCGACACCGGAGCAACTGTTCGCTTCTGGTGGACCCTCTTTGCCCCTTCTCGCTCTCCTTCTCCCTCCGTCGATCTTGAGGCGGCCGTTCCCCCTCCTTCTCCTACTTCTTTGACTTTATTGGGGACCCTTTGGGAAACTGCAACAAATATTTCCACCCCAGCAACTAGTGACTCAGGTTTTTGGTCCTAGTCCACTTCTTTCATCATTCCCGCCACACCTTATTACTTTCATCGCCTCCCTCGTCCTCTTCCTCCCAATCCTCATCTCCTACCTCCTCACCTTCGCCCTCGGATTGCACGTCAACGTCGCCGCATTCAATACCAGCAAGAGCCATCGCTTTGCCGGCCCCCTTACCCTTTTCGTAAGCCTCGCCGTCTACGCTTTTTGTAGACCCGTCCTCTCCCCCACAGCTTCACACTTGGATCCCAGAGTTAAGGGAGATCTGTTGGTGTACATCACACACCCCGGAAAGCAACTGGGCCAACTGCTGCATATACGGTCGTCTGCCGTCGAAATACGGATAACGTTGCTCTTGGCATAGTGCACTAGCCCCCATTTGACATTGCGGGTTATCGATTGTCAGTGGAAGCAGGCCACATCGATCTGCTGGGGTTCGCGTGATCACCCCTAACGTCACGACACCACCTTTTAAGAGGTGACCGCTCCGACAATCGCCCTCCCACACAACGTGCACGACTCCGCCCCTCCCTTTTAGTATCCTCCTCCTGCTTTCAGCAAACGAAAGGTTGAGCCTCGCTCCCCAGTAGTTTAGCACTGCGCCCCTTCCTCCACATTCTGCCGCATTCTGTACACGAGCACTTCTCGTCTGTACAAAGCGTAAAAAAAAAAAAAAAAACATGTACCAGGACACTCGTCTTGAAGGCGTGTCTGCCTCCATCTGGCAGTCCCGCGAATCCACTCCTGCTGTTGGTGGCAGCGACTCCACCCCAACTCATCTTGAGCGCATGAACGCGCCGCAAGAAGCTACCTCGCCAAGGGCAGTGCCACTGCCACATTCACGCCTTTCTCCCACTGCCGAACAAGCCGCCATTCGTCTTGCTGGGATGACCATTGATCCCATGCAAGCCTTTGTCACCGAGTACCAAGCATGGTACAATGCTGCTCGCACCACTGGTCAAGTACCAGGACCTCCTCCACGTCTTCCGACACCAACAATGGGTCTCTTTGGCCCAGCAGTCCCCACTCCAACCATCGTCAGTCCACAACCTGTACGTCCTGTCCGCGTACACCTCCCCATGTCGGAACCCCTCCGGTTCCCTACTCCTCGACAGGAAACCAAGGTCGGCAAATCGCTGACAAGCAAACCGGAGGCGTACGATGGCAATAAGGACGTTTTCATCACTTGGTGGCGAAGTGTTCATGTTTACCTCAAGGGCTTTGACAATGAACCCTCTGACAGACAAAAAATCTTGATCACGTTGTCATATATGAAGAAGGGCGCCGCCGGACGATACACAGATTTGTTCATTGAGCAGGACAAGCTCAACGGAATGACTTGGACGATGTTTGTGCAAGACATTGCACATCATTTCAAACCCAAGACTGTCCAACGTGACGCGGAAATGAAACTCTTCCACATCACACAGCAAAAGGGCCAAACAGTCCAAGATTTCTTTGTTGAATTTCGACATCTAATGATTGAAGCCGAATATAATGAACACGAACGAGGACTTGGTCGCGTCCTTGTTAACAGAATCTGCCGCGCTGTCAACGACGATGTCGTTGAGTACGTCGAACACAATCAACCTGACCTCTGCTCATCATATCGTCTTGCTATTTGGGAAGACGCTCTCATACGCGCAGACGGTATTCTCAAAGAAATCGAAGATCGCCAACGCCCCCGCCAACAACAACAACAATCGCAATCCGCCCCCGCTCCAAGGATAACAGTCCCGTCTATACCTGCTGTTCCTTCCTCTTCTTCTTCCTCCACCCTCGCAAACATCACTGGAGTATTCCCAGGCGCTGGTCAGCCCATGGATCTCTCAGCCGCTCGTGCCGCTGGCGTGTGCCATAAGTGTGGCAATGTGTGGCCTTGCAAGTCTCACCCTCCCCGCCAACGACCAATGAAGATGCATATGCAATTCAATGGTAAGGACGTTGAATGGGATTGGGGTGATCAAAAAGGATTGGAAGCTCAGATGCGACAAGTTATAAAGGATACGGGTTTTGGACACGACCAGTAGTTAGTCGTCGTACTACTGGTCCTGTTAAATTAGATACATCGAATCAATTTGCTGTCCTCCCAATCGATGTACCTGAAATCGACGAAAATCCTTGACCAACCTGGGAAGAAATCCCCAAGGTGGTTAGTATCCTACAACGATCAAAAAAGGTTGTTCCACTAAGAAAGGACTTCGAGAGCCCCAAAGTGGATGCAGCTGTGCAGAGAAAGGACCCCGAGAGCCCCAATGCACAGCCAAGAAACAACAAACGGACATGGTTGAATACAGTTGATCCTTGGACCATTAACTAGATCAAGGTCACCATTGACAACGTGTCCGATGCAACAGGCCTCTCCCACCTCAAAACGTTCATGCATGATAGCCGACAACAGGAGGTGACATGCCAGCTGTTGCGACAAATTCAGTTAATGACCAATGAGGACGCTCATTTCGTATTGCGGGAAATGCAGCACAAACCCCGCTATGTACGAAAAAGCGAAAGACACGACAATGGTCGATCGCTAACCGTCCTGGTAAGAGCAACGATGCCTGATCAATCAACAATGGTCATTCCTGCTCTTATTGATTCTGGTTGTACCGGAAGTACTGTAGATCAGAGGTTCGTCCAAGAAAAGGGATTACAAACACATAAACTCCCTCGTCCCTTACCCGTCTACAATGCTGATGGTACGATCAATCAAAATGGTCATATCTCTGACTTCGTCATCCTTCCCATTTCCATCAACAGACATGAAGAAGTAATGACCTTTGCCGTCACCACTCTCTCCACTCATCCCTTATTTTTGGGACACGATTGGTTAAAAATTCACAATCCCCAAATCGATTGGAAAGAAGGCAAGGTCACGTTCACCTGTGACAAACATCCCCCACCACTTATGACCGATGATGATGATGATGATGACCCAGATCGCCTATTCCGCCTTGACGTAGACGCGTATTTAAACAACGTATCTACTGACATTGCCGCCGCTGCTAACCTCGCAAAAGGCAAGCGAACGTTTGAGGAATTGGTCCCAGAACAGTATCATGAGTATCGTGATGTCTTCGCTAAGGAGGTATTTGATGAACTTCCTCCGTCACGACCATGGGATCACGCCGTTGAACTCCTTCCCGGCAATCATACGGTCGATTGTAAAACATATAATCTGACCCTTGCGGAACAAAAAGAACTCGACATATTCCTCGAAGAGAACCTACAATCCGGATGTATTCGTCCCTCCAAATCACCTTTCGCTTCAGCATTCTTCTTTGTGAAAAAGAAGGATGGACGACTCTGCCCTGTCCAAGATTATCGGAAGCTCAATGATATCACCATCAAAAATCGTTACCCACTTCCCTTGATCAACGAGCTCATTGACAAATTGAAGGGAGCTTGATATTTCATGAAATTGGATGTCCGATGGGGCTACAATAACATTCGCATGAAAGAAGGTGACGAATGGAAAGCAGCGTTCCGAACAAATCGAGGATTGTTCGACCCTTGGTTATGTTCTTTGGATTGACAAATTCACCGGCGACATTCCAAACAATGATGAATCACCTGTTCCGTGATCTCATCAATAAGGGAAAAGTGATGGTCTATATGGATGATATCCTAATCTTCACAGCAACCCTTGAGGAACACAGACAAATCGTACGAGAAGTCCTACAGATCATGCGAGGTAATAAATTGTCGCTAAAAGCCAAAAAATGCGACTTTGAACAAACTCGCATCGAATATCTCGGACTTATCGTTACCAAAGGACATGCAGAAATGGATCCATTGAAAGTAAAGGCTGTCACTGAATGGCCTGTTCCCACGTCACGAAAAGAACTCAAAGCTTTTCTTGGATTTCTCAATTTTTATCGACATTTCGTCAAAGGTTTCGCACAAATCGCCAAACCCCTGAATGCCTTAACGTCGGTAAAAAAAGACTTCGACTGGTCAGCTGACTGTCAGGCAGCATATGAACAATTAAAGCAAGCCTTGACCACAGCCCCAATCCTTCACCTTCCCACGGATACTGGGAAGTTTCGTGTGGAGACGGACGGATCCGGTATCGGTATTGGTGGTATCTTGACACAAGAGCAAGACAGCAAATTCGTCCCCATCGCCTATCTTTCTTGTGGTCTGTCCGATTCTGAGCGGAATTATCATGCTGCCGATCTTGAAACCCTTGCCATTGTGGAATGCCTCCATGACTGGCGGCATTACCTCTTGGACGCCTATGTCCTCTTCGAAGTCTTGTCGGATCATCGGAATTTGGAATTCTTCCACAAACCACAGGATCTGTCCCATTGTCAGGCGTGTTGGCAACAATTGTTCCAACGGTATCATTTCACGATCTTCCACTGCCCTGGTCGCTCCAATCCCACGGATCCTCTGTCCCGGAGGCCAGATTTTGAACAGGGGGTGGACGCCGACAATAAAGCACAGATCCTCCTTCCCGAACATCTTTTTGCCATCCTTCCTCCTGTTACCGAGACTCATACAGCAGCTTTACCTGTTCTTGATTCTGTTATCCAAATGATTGCCAAATTGCAATACAAACGGGAACGTTATGCAACAGAAGGAATCACCCAAGGACATAAAGCTTGGTCCGAAAAAGATGGCATCCTCTACTGGAATTCTCGAATGTACGTGCCATGTAATGCAGAGCTCCGCGAGCGTTTGATCCAAGAACATCATGATCATCCCCTAGCCGGTCATCCTGGTATTCGTCGTACCAGAGATCTATTATCCACAAAATATTACTGGCCTAGCATGAGAAAAGATGTCAAACAATATGTTCAAGGATGTGATGCATGTCAAAAGACAAAACCAAAGAGACAACAGCATACAACACCACTCCATCCCAATGAGATCCCAAATGCCCCATGGGAAATCATCTTGGTTGATATTATTGGTCCATTGCCACCCTCCGGCAAACACAATGCCATACTCGTTGTTGTCGATCGCATGACTAAGATGACGCATCTCTTCCTGGTAGACATGATGATCACCGCTAAAGGAGTTGCAACAATCTTTCGAGATCATATCTTCTGTCTTCACGGAATGCCACAAAAGGTCATCTCTGATCAAGGGTCACAATTCGTCTCTTCGTTCATGACCGATCTGTATGCCATGTTACAGATCCAAGCCAACCCATCTACCGCATATCATCCTCAAACAGATGGTCAAACAGAGTGTATGAATGCTGAAGTCGAACAATACCTTCGATTATATTGCAATCACCGACAATCTGATTGGGCGGAATGGTTACCCATGGCAGAATTTGCGATGAACCGCCGACGAAGTAGTTCTACTGGCACCAGTCCTTTCCTGTTGAATTATGGACAAGAACCTCAGATCAGTCAAGATTGAAAGGTTCAACCAAGGACAGTATCAGCCGAAGAATTCATACAGGATTTGCATACAGCACATAAAGAAGCTGTCCATGCCTTGGAACGAGCCACAGCAGATATGAAATGTTTTCATGATCAAAACGCCAAAGGAAAACCAGAATACAAGAAAGGTGATCTCGTCCTCGTCAAAGCATCCTATATCCGAACAGATTGACCCACCAAAAAGCTAGATGACAGACAATATGGCCCTTTCAAGGTCGTTGAAAAAGTTGGTGAAGGAGCATATCGTCTCCAACTCGACCGATCATGGAAAACAATTCATCCTGTCTTCAATGAGTGTCAACTTTGGCCATATGTCAAAGGATCATTTCCATCCCAACAACTCATTCCTCCTCCTCCCGATCTCATACAAGGCCAAGAAGAACAAGAGATCCAAGAAATCGTCAATTCTCGCGAACGCAAAGGAACCATTGAATACCTCATTCATTGGAAAGGTTTCCCACATGAAGAACGAGAATGGATTAAGGAAAAAGATCTCGCCAATGCATTGGATGCAGTCAAAGCATTCCATAAAAAACATCCTCTTGCTGCTCGACCTTCCCTCTGCATGTCCCTTCGTCCAATTTCCTCTTCCCTTTTCTCTTCTCCCTCTTTTCTTGCTTTTTGTGCTCGATATAAGAAATATCCTGATTCCATGTTTGAAATTCCCCCTGTTAGTGAACCTGCTCGTCCGGAGTCCTTGCCTTGAAAGGGGGGTAATGTAAGGATTTTCACTCCCATACCTGTAACGTCATATAGAACATTCCATGTAGTTCCATGACCTGCCCTATGCTGGTCCGTGTGCATTCCGAAGTATATATAAACCTGTGTACATTAGTTTGGCAACCCAGTTGCAGTAATTTTCACTCTTCTCTTCGAACTATCAGGTTCCCTGGATCCTGGTCTCTTAGTGTTTCTGACACCATACCCATACTTGTCCATTTCATCGTCAAGTTCATCGTCCACTGGTTGCTCGCCTTCGGCATTGTCATATAAGCCCATTGGCATACACATCATGTGCACTACAGTATATGTCTTGCCACACTGCATAGATGTAGCATAGTCACCCCTTGTCTTCGTACCTTGTAGTCGCCCATAGAGATCGTGGTCTAGTTCTGTTCCACCCGATCCCTCAGTGTTCTTGCCATTAGCCACAGTGGGCTTCCACGTCATCACCCTCCACTTCCAACTCATCTTCACTGCTCTCCTCCTCGGCACTGGAGTGATCCATAGGCATGTCATTGCTGTCACTTCCACTTGTTCTTCCTTCAATTTGATCACCATTGAGTTTAAGGGAGAAAGATCGCATGTTGAGAGTATCGTGATCGTTAAGAAGGCAGCGTGTTGCATCACGAGTTGATTTGTGGCCGACTCCACCACCCCGGTACCTCATAAACATGCCACGGTCAACGAAACTAGGATAGTATTAGTCAAAGAAATTGATGTGGCAGGAAGACTTGATGCGAATGACCTGAACAATATCTGTGCATGGGTGTGCATTCTTTGCGCGCATATATTCAGTTATTATGACATTCTGGCAGGCCATGAGAGGAATGGGCGAACAGTGTTCGACAGACCTTGGTTCCCTCAAGCACGTTGGCCTCACCTATCTCATGCTCAATTGTGACCCACTCAAGCCTCCAATTAGCAAGAAAGAAGACAAATCAGACTTGCATATTGGACGCCCTCACATATTGGACACACATTGGCCTTGTGAGTATTAAGTATGTTGCCTCAGTATGCTTTCGCATCGCACTTAGACTGCTCGTGTGTATACACTCGAAGCATTGTAGCAACGGCAATGTTATTATTATTGGTCTACTAGTTCTAGTGTGAGCTGGCAAGAAAATGATAATCTTAGCGAGATCTAGCAAACGGCGGGAGCACCATGATGATACCAAGGTCTTGCGAGAGTTAGCCAGACCTGGCAAGGTCAAGGGGGAAAGTGGTGAGCTAGCCAGAAGGCCATGCTTCTCGCCATATATTGGCGCTCGTGGACAGAAAGAGTATTTCCCTGCCACGACACACTAGGTCTAGCATACCTAACGTGCCTATTTTGGTCTGGCCAGGTCTGGCCAGCTTTTGCCACTTTTGCCGATGTTCTATCAGTTCAGTTCAGTGGAAAGATTGAATAGGCTCTACTCCAAGCTTGATCCATGCCGTCTCAAAACAGTCCGGCTCTACCTCGCAACGATACCCCGTACATTCAAGAGATGTTGGTTCTACTAGTACGAGGACGGAGACGTCGTCACAAACCCGACATCTTCGCTGTTCATTGTACTCCAGTTTCCCTGGAATTTTTGAACGATAATCGTGCTCGGCGGGCGACTTGCCGCCCGTATTAGTCCAGGTCCCCGGAGAGTGCAGTGCAGTTGGTTTGGTATTGCAGGCACCGCACCATTCCTCGTGAGGATCCAGTTCGTACAGTTTTGACGTTCGGTTCACTTCGTCCCACCCCTTCGTTGTCCCGTTGGAAGTAGAAGAAAACGAGCTCTCGCAACGCAGTGGCGTTATACGAGGAGCCGTCGAGTATACAGTGGACTGCTATTTACCGACGTCCACTTGGCCAAGTTCGAACAAGACTGCACTAGGAGTATTTTGTGGTGGAATGCATTTGAGAATGATGGTGCGTTGTACCTACGGTGAGTACATACCTATATTGATACGTATCCAGCGCCCATGGTCGTGATCAAGTGGCCGACCTACTGACCATCTTGGTGCAGCGGTGTTATTTAAAAGTATCTGCCTATAACCATATGGGAAACCCCGGGTCACGCTTCAGCCCGAGAGCCGGAAAGTAGTTTGCGGAAGGTCTGGATTGACAAGGAAGAGCCTGCTTTGTCTTGCAGCGGGGGTATATCAATTGTCAAAGGCTCTCTATCATCGGGGAGTGCTGTCGGGGCCGATTGAAATCGTTGACACGAGCGCTTGAGCCGCGGCGCTTCTGTTTGGAAACTTTCGGGACATCGGCGAGCGGCTGGTGGCTGCTGACCCGAAGCTTGTGTCCCATCACAAAAATCTCGTAGGCAAGGGCCGAGAACTTTCGAAGGTGTCATTTTGAGGCGACGTCCCTTCGGGTCGTGGTGGATACATCGCCATGTTGGCGTTAGAATTCCGACGCCCCAAGATTCCGACTCACGGTACCGACAGACTCTGTGGTTGGGATCTTGACTGGAAACCCGTTCTGGGCATCGTCCCCGAGGACCCAACAGTTGAGTTCGATGACGGTCATGGATGGGAGTGGAGTGATCTGAATACCGGATGCGAGAACAATGAATGCATTTGAACCAATTTGGGCAGATGTCCCACGCCCCTATTTAGGGTTGCCACAGCTTGGTGTTACAGCTGCCTTCAAAATTATAGACCAAGATGATACTTGAGAAGTCATATACCACAATCTGCATAAGATGTGACCAGCCTTAGAAGCTTTGTTAAATATATTTGGCTGGCATCTAGATGTGATAAAGAAGATTAAATCAGCAATCTAAGATTCATAGTATGTGTTACAAAACATATTTCTGATGCATTCTCCATTCAACACTTTTCACTTCACTGTTTTATCTTCAAATGGCCAGACCACAGCTTTATAGTCTAGCTTTCAGCTTAAGAAAATGATTAAGGAAGAGAACCACCCCAGATTTGAGTGCACAGATGCTGCCACACTCGTTCTCTGGAAGGTAAGCGGCTCGAACGATTTGCTCTGAATCTCCGCGTTGACGTTCTTCATGGCAAGGTTTCCATCGCAGAAGCAGCCTTCGAAGCCAGAGCTGTCGAAATTCGATCCCGAGAGGATGTCAAAGCTCTCGATGGTGCAACTACGCAACATTTGGTCCTCAGAAATTCTCGTCAGCCTCAACCTCTTCCGATCTTTGAACGGCACTATTTACCTGAGCAATGCTTCGTTAGATTCGATCGGAAACTGACATGAAATAACTGCACACGTCAGCCGTTGACATGTGACAATTCCAACAGTCTCGAAAATCAATCGATCACTCTTTGACATGGCACCCGCTTTCGATCGATTCGATTTATGATGCAAACAAATATTTACAGGTGAGCATCAAAAATATTCTAGTGACACGGTGGTAGCCACTACGTCGCGAATCATGAAAGTCACCTGACACTTGTTTCAGAGTATCACTGAATCCGTCTCGACTTGGATGTTTCTATCACACTCCTGTCAACGATTTGCATACGAACTGGCGAGGAGTGCAAGTACCGTCATATGCCAGCAACGGGGATAGAGGTCCATCTTCCGAGCACGTTCTTTAACTCTTAGCTCGTGACGCTGAAGATGCTGTAATATATCTCCAAGTGAGGTTTGCACTCACCATTCGTGCGCGATGACCCTTACAGACCTTGCCATTGGGAACATCCAGTTGGTGAGCGAGGTAAGCCGGCTGGGTTTGTTCACAAGTTAGCCAACGCCACACCGCTGCCCCAGGTCGTGTGACATCTGGTGCGAAGACAGGTATGTCGTTTCTTTCGGACATTGGCGTAATACACCTGCCACAGTGCAGGTGAAAGACGCAGGTCGATTTATTGTGAGACGAGCTTCGAAGGTTCGTATCGTAGCGAGCGTATGGTCGCGATGTAAAGAGCCAACCAGAGCACCTTTAAATTCCAGTCTACTACAGTAGACTATCTCATAATGCATAGCGACGGGAACGACAAAAACCAATGTATTATGGGATTTATGCATTATTAGAGTGCATTTTGGCTGGGAGAGGACCTGAGTGTAGCTCCATGATGCTATGGGTTATGAGATTATGAGATAGTCTACTGTCGGTAGTTGTTTGGCAGAACTACTGCGTCCGAAGGTTATGACGTAATGCAACCTGAGTTGGGCGGTGGCGGTACACAACTACATCCGATCCACCCTAACTTGAAACTGATTGATCATGCAACTTGCCTCCAACGTCCTCTCACCCATGCCATCCTTCCAGTCTACAGAATACCAACCAGAAGAACTGATTCCTGAACAGAAAGCCTCCATACCTTGTCTTGCTTTCTGGCCCGATGGCTCTAGATTGATTGCTGTCGTTGGTTCAGGGTTACAAATCTGGAACGTCAAGGAGAACATCCGCGAAGGTGAAATCATCCGTGGTGGTTTCTTCACAAACTTCACCACCGTCGCGGTCTCCCCCGACGGCAAAAAGTTCGCCACAGGCGGCACATACAGAGATAGTGGTCAAGTCCTGCTCTGGGACACCAATTCCCGTCGGATCGAACATACGTTTGACAAGCCCGCAATCAGTCGTTGTCTCTGTGTCGTTCATTTCAGCGGTGACACGCGCTTGTTGGCGTATGCGGTCGAAAGGGAGTACATGTCGGACAGCTTGGAGGTGAGGAGCGCCGTCGACGGGAGCTGCGTTTGCGTGCTCGAACCTCGGAAGGGGAATACCCGATGCACGCGATTCTCCCCGGACGACACGCGGCTCGCAGCATGCGGCGTGTGCATACAAATATGGGACTTGGCAACAGGTCTGCCGTCACTCGAGATCAAACACCGAGCGCATTCGTTGGAATGGACCAAGGATGGGCTACACGTCGTTGCCTACAACTTGACCAACGGGCAACTCATGATGTGCGACACTCGGACTGGCGCGCAGATACGCAGTTGGCGCGATCGTGCCGCTGGCGTCACCCCCCCGCACTTGTGGCCCTACATCTGCATGTCTTTCTCCCCCGATGGCCGCTTTCTGGCCAGTGTCCGCGGAAACACAGTGTATGTGTGGGATCCAGAAAATGCACAAGAGGTTGCCCGGTACTCGTTTCCACGGGACATGTTTTATGTCGCCTACTCTCCAAATGGCGAGTTCATTGCCTCTGGCTCTTATCTCTGCAAGGCTCCGAAGAAGGTATGTAGTTCTCACCGCGTGTCCCTATCCATACTCATTCAAGCCATCGTACGTAGGTGGCGAACAATGTCCCAAATGAGGTTCCCCTTTGTTAGCCGTGTTGTCCGCAGGTTCAATGACCGGCGATAGTAGTGTCGAGTCGTGGATGAGTCGTTCGCAGCGGTTATACACCTTTTTGTTGGGATGTGTGTCCATTTGCCTTGTTCTCCTCTCCTTGTAGGTGACGCTTCTGTAGACCCTTGGACTAATAACCCGAACTGGATATGCATAGAAGGACTTGTAGAAGCTATGTGACAAGGCATGGAGGCGTAGACGCGGACATGCCTAGTCGTGTATACCAGTTTTGCATCATTGGTCTGAACTGCTGTCATTGTCTTTGTTAGTCGTTGCTATCCTAATCGAACGTGTACGCGCTTTGCTCAAGGTATGGCTGATAACTACTACTCTATGGACCATGGTTAGGCAATCCGACAGACACGTTGGGTTGGAATAGGGTTGCTATGTATTTCCAGTGGACTACCTATTTGACGTCGGTGATGATAGCGAGCACGTCTTTATCCACGGGCTGTCCTGCCGAATCCAGCTGTAACACGTCCCCTTTTGTATGCCATAGCTTTCCTCTCACCCCGTCGAAAGTATACTCATAACTGCGCGACGTTTCAAAGCCTACCCACGGCGGGGACGGATCACCCACGGCGGCAACACACTGTGGCCCCGTGGCATCCACGGCGAATTTGTGCACCACCCCGATATTTGGGATGCTCGATCCCTCTCCAAAGCGGTTGACCACACAGAGACCCCTGACAAACCCATCGTCGGAGGCGTCGACCAAGTTACCGCTCCACACCCCTTGAACGGAAAAGACGTCGTGCGATGCAACGACAATTGGGAGGACTTGCTCGGTGTTACGGACGATGGTGCTCAAGCTACGGTTGATGAAACCGTTGTCGTCGTCGTCGCTGTTTCCGTGACGATCCTCGTCCGCGACAATGGTCCGGGTAGAACCGGGCCGAGGTGCAAGGAGGATATAGTCAGTGCATACGAGTCGGGCGCGCGACTCGGGCGTGGGTTGAAAAGGTGCATATGTGTGCATGAACCGGAGGGTCGTCGTCTGCGTGATGGGGTCCACGACCACGTTGCGGATGGGAGTAAGCCACAAGGATCCCGTGTCGCGCGAGAGTGTCTCGTGGGTGAGACGGAGCTCGCGGACGATGGGTTTGTTACGGTCCGAGACCGCGAGGCCGTCAGCTACAGAGTCGCGGTTCGGACCTGGGTTAGGATCTGGGTCTGGATCGACATCTGGAAAGGCGAATATCTGGATGACCTCGACATTGCCAATATAGCCGTGGATGAGGTAAGAGCGATTAAGTACGAACAGATGAGTCCGCGTAAAGTAGACTTCGACCAGATGGGGCAACCATGCTCCGCGATAATTCAAGAGAAGATCCTGTCGTGAAGAACGAAAAGTGGGCTTCTGCTCGGGGATGGATAGTGCAAAAATCATACCAGTTGCGTTCGAAAGCGAGGAAACTTGTAGAACCGTCTGTGTCGTGGGTCGAATATCAAAGATTGTCTTGGTTTGTTCGCAGAGCAGAGGGAGATGTATGCATACGGCGCAAGGCCACTATCCACTCGGATCCGCGGTATAAATGCTTCCCTTGGCAAAGACCAAGTCGGAACATCGAGTATTTCTGGACCTGACAAGTGTCCTGTATCATCATCGACCACAAACTCGAGCAGCTTCCTGTGAAGAAAAACGACATTAATGTCATTAATAACATGTATTAAACGAGGAACAACGTGTCACTGTGATACATACACTGGATCCGAGAGACGTCCCTTTTCGAGATGAACAGCGACGTATATGAAATGTCCCAGTGGACTCATTACAGACGTTGCCGCCCAAAACGCGAACGAGCCATGATCCCACAACACTTGCTCCGAGTCCGTCTCGATGTCGCGCGACCGAAGTTGCTTCATGTTCTTACTTACGATCAACCATCTCCCACGGACCCACCTAAACCTATCGTCTTCTATCGTTCGTGGGCTGGTGAAGATCCTTCTGGAGATGAGCGTGAGCGGTTCGGTGGTCCATGCGCATGCAAGCCGAGCTGATTGGATGAGTACGCGTCGGAGGAAGTGCATGGATTGCCATGGAAAGGGACCGGGTGGGAGAAGGAGACGAACGGTAGAGTAGGCGGTTCGCCAGACGGCAGCCCGAGGATCATGGATGATCACATGGAATAGCTTGGACACCTGGGGATGTGACAATGAAAAGGTGATGTTGTATATCATTTATAGAACGTACCGCCTGTACACAGATCAGGTCTTGAGGGTCAAGAAAGCGAAGGATGTTGTATATTGTCTCAGCTGGGAGGGCATTCCAACCCTTGGATGTGACGGTGGGTTGAACTTGGGTTAGCTGAGGGGGATCCGGGTGAAATGCAAGCTGCACAGAGCCCGAGTTATCGTAAGCCATCGAGTCTTGTACAGGAACAAGAATGTCGTCGGTAGCGCGGCTCTCCTGAGGGGTTATCTACCATGCAAGGAAATCGGTAAGCCGAACAATCCCCGACAGCCTGTCTCAGAGTATATACCCATTTCCGCTGAAACAAACACTCTAAATTTCAGACACTGATCACATCCAGGTTATATAAGTCAAACAACAGGTATCACATTTAAGGAGTGTGCGGTGGCTGTCTATGTATACAGTAACTGCGCAATCGAAGAGATAATGCTATAAGTAACCATCAAGGTCATTCAAACAAGCAGCAACTTTCTGACGAAATGCTCTGATTCCCCGATTACAGAGTCCATTGATCGTCAACCCCACAGATAGAGCACAACCGTGAACAGGTGAGTAAAAGGAAAGGTGAGACAAATGTCCGTCTTGCGACCAAAAGGTGAGACCATCCTGAACGAAGGGAATTTGAATTACAACCGGCTGAGAACCGAAAGTGGATGCATGCTGGTTACGTATGCAGGGGAAGGGGATAATGGAATGCGATGGGACGAAGACAATAGACCACACGAGGAGCGGGATTCAACGGGATGAGAAGACCTTAGCTAGAGGGTCGTTGCTCAGTTTACGAACTCTGAACGAATGAAGAAGGACGCTTACAGAACTCAGTAGTTCATGCGATGGTACACTGGCACTGTGTATATGGTGGTGATTGGCGGTCAACTAGTACTTGCGAGGCGTCCGAGTCTGATCCAGTGGAAGCAGCGGATGACGTGAAGGTGAAGGTGGAAAAGAAATCCATTGTGGTCTATGACGGGAGGATATTTCGCAGAGGTCGCAGGAGCTAGAGGCGAAGACGACGGGCGTAACTCGGTGATGGAGGTAGACCACCTCATCTTTCCAGTATATGTACGTCGCTTGGACCGCGGAGACAGTCAGGAGAGACAATTGAGAGACACATGCGCTCAGAATGAAATCGAGATCTGTCTCATGGTTGCATCAACGCCGATACACCGGCGGAAGGAACCTGTCGATTGGCCTATTAAGTTATTGTGTAGGCTTGTCTGCCGAAAACCTGGCTTTTCGAATGACACCGTCGGGATTCCCGGTCGCCATATGGACCGTGCGTCTCCATTTGCGAGAACAAAAAGAGGGAGAGCACGGGCGCAGGCGCACGTGCCGAGTAAACCGCGATACAATCTTCCCTGCGATGTCGGTGCGAATGGCAAGGGTGATCACCTGCCCGTGTAAGACAACTGAAAAAAAGGGAGATAGGAACGCATGAGGGAAAGCTGACAGGTCAACCTGTGTCAGAGGACCGCGAGCGATACCCATCCTTTTGTCTTGACCGTTGACGAGTATGGAAAGCGATTCTAATTGTCTCGGGTATTGTCGGATACACAGCCACACACCGAAGCCGTCTTCACTTGAACACTACACTTGCCATTCTCGGATCATTGTCGAGTCATTGAGAGCCTGCTCAACAATAATACCGTCTGACTCCACTATACATTTTATATAAGGTAACAATATAGCACACAGCAACATTCCCCTATGTCCCATCTTTCCATTTGCTACTACCACGTGCCTGCGTTCAGTTCCAGTTTGACATGGGTGCAATGGTGAGGAACCCGTCTCACATTTTCACACTTCCAGGGGTAGTCCATTCTGTCGCGAGACAATAGGTGAGACATCTGAACCACGCAAGAGGTTGGATCCTCTAACAGGCATTTGGAATTCACTCGAGTGCAGGATCCTGATGGATCGTGTGCAACTCACCCCCGACTGACGCGGAAAAAGAGGATGACTCAGACTCTGGGGATGAGATCTGGGAATACGAAGCGGGTACCGAACATGGATCCAGTGTATCGGAATAAGTAAGAGTCTCACGTTACTGGGGTGTGACGAACACCGACGTGGCAATATGCAAGGCAATATGTACTCGATTTCGACCACGGTAACCAGCCAGCATCATCGACATCGTCTACAATATCTTTACCTAACCGACATCGGTCTGCCTTATCGAGGATAACTGCCACCCAGGCTCTTCAATTATCTGCTATTATCCGGCCTCACATGACCGCCTCATTGTCTTTTTTACTCGGCGACTAATGATCCTACCGTCAGTCCCCATTCAGATGCATCATTTATCATGTACTATGCAATGACACACACGCTTCCCCCTAGAATTCCTTGTGTGTTGGTTGCGGAAGCCGAAGGTATGCTCTCCATTATGTTGCGAATCTATGGCACAGGCGCATTCATGACTTTATTTTCGTGTCTTTTCCCCCAACACCGTTGGAAGATACGATGGGAGCAGTCCCATGCGCTCGGGACTGCAGTAAGCACGACGAGCAATCTGCACAAGACTATTATACATGACGTTAGCGGGAATATTTTTAATGGTTCCCAAAAGGTTACCAGTGGATAAATGTAAAGTACAATGGCGTCAAGAAAAAGAGGCGAAGAGACCTGTCAACTATCAGGCAAGTCGTTGCGGGAGGGGGTAGTGGTGCTTCGCTGCCGTGGACTACGTGTCGCAGTATGGGTATCATCAGGCGGTTGATCGACACTCCCCTAGAACTCCGTGAGTAGAGTCCTGATGTGCCACTCCGCTTCCCTCCCCATCGGTGATCACTGCAGCGGCGGGTTGCTCCACGGGTGGGGGAAGGTTACCATGTGACCAACCTGCTTCAATATATTTGGGCGGTCTATCGACGTTGTCGTACGCGGGAAGGTCATCTTTTCCCTGGCACTCCTCTCCCGCAGACCCCATCCGGCGACCGTGTGCATCGGTATCTGCAGCACGTATCCTGCCATCCGGGCGATACGCAGCTGGAGGAGGGGCTAGTTGGAGACCGTGGAACAGCGAACCATAATTGGAGTCGTATGGGGGATGCGAGCCATAGGAATATGGAGAGTCGCTGCCAACCCGGAAGAAATTCGAAAGCGCTTGATTGCGTCTTCGCAACACGATGATTCTTTATATACCATAGCGTCAGATTCGGATCTACGGTAGAGTGGTCGTGCGGAACAGACCGAAGAATCAATAGAGCGAACACGACGACGATGGCAATGATAACGTAGAAATGTCGAAGAATAGACTGCATGATGATCAGTTCATGGAACCGATCAAGCTCCGGGTCGAGGCGTGACTAACCTCAGCGACTTGGGTATTTGAGCTCGTTGACCTGGGGGTAAAACTATGTAGGGCGGTCATGGTGGATGTCAGAGAAGGTCTCGGACATGGTCGGACGAGATACAACCAAATCAGTCGATCATGAGTAGCTCTGTTCTAGCCACAAAAGACAAACAGGAGCAAACAAGCTATGGACGTAATGGCTATTGGACTCTGACGTTGGCTATGGACGATGACCTCCTCGTCGCCGTTGCCGACAGCGAGCAGGGTCAGTCTGGGAACACCAGCCATGGCTGGCTCGAGACTCTTTCCAAAGTCTTCAACAGCCTCGAATATCTTATCCCCAACTTTCCCGGGTCAGATCAGTTCAGGGGACCCTATCCGGGCGTCAGTTGCACACCTCCTAGTCCGCGCTTATACCCTCCCTTGTTCCACAGCTGCACAAGCTTTCTCTCAGCTTGTACAGCCTCCCGCGCGATTCCAGCTGGCTCTTGACGCGTTGTTGCCTCTTCTCAATCCTTCCGTCGAAGTTAGTACGCTTTGTTTGCACTAATCGCTCACCTTATATTCACTGCGTCACTTCCCGCGACTTCAGCTCGCTCAACGCATTCTCGTGTCGTTCATCTTGTATTCGATGTACGCCCCTTATCCGATTTCCCTTAACCCGTTCAAGTCTGCCCTGTATGCTGCCTTTCTGAAGGAGAGAGGTCATGCCATCAACATTGCCGCCGAAGGTGGCTTCAGTGACAACGAACAGCTAGTATGGGTCCTCTGGAAAATCCTCAAAGGGGATGGAAACGATGTGCAATCCCTCACCCTCGTCGTCAGTCGTGCTACTGACCATGTCTTTAGATTGGTCCCTATTCTCCAAGCACATTGACAAGGTCCCCCCTCCTGCCTGAGCTTAGAGCTTCGAATCTGTTTTTGGACGAAGAGAACTTTACGGAAGCGAACACGCCCGAACCGTAAGTAGCAATCTGGTTCATTTGGTAGCGATTTGTGTTATATCGGTCACAGCGGTATCACCGCCATCAACCTCCATCAGGGAGAAGCTGAAACACCTATCCAAGCTCCCAAACCTGAGCCTCCTTCTCCAGGTTCGACCCACGAGGCGCAAGTAACCTCTGAAGAAGATGAAAACAGGGAGCGAATTGCTCAAGGGATGAAACTGCTGCTAGCAGCTCGTGACCGAGTACTCACCCTTACGGAACAACGGGTACGGCTTTTCGGGGCACATCGGACCTCATGCTCACCTCGTGTATGCCACAGACTCTCATTCCAATGATACCCAACCTAACGTCACCTCCTATGATAACGTCGATGGACCTGCCGCCCATTGTCGCTAATAATCCTAATCTAGCATATCAACTTTTCTTGGCCCTCTTAACCGCCACTAACCAGTCACAAGGACCCTACCCCTATCTAGACGTCCTGACAAAGCTTCCTCCGACATTGCCCTCTTTTGATCTCCTCGTTCGCTTGCTCCAGGATACGTCCATTCTCATCGACCCCGTCACAGGGGGTAAAACAACCACTGCTGATATCGTCCGTGTCGAGACTCTCGGGCGGTTTATTCATGAAGGCATTAAATGGCTCGACAACGCCGAGAGGGAAGAACAAGAAGGGCTCGTCAATGACGATCGGTTCGCTAAAGGCGTCCAAAACGTGGGTGGTCGTCATGCCATTTGATTGCCTCGACATGCTGAGCGCGCGCTCACGGTGTCATATGTCCAGCTCTGTCGCTTCTATGCCTCTCTCCTGAGGCTTTCGGTTGTGGACATGGGTTCTGACGCGGACACTGCCGAGATGGCACACTTTACGCTGCGTAACTCGCGCTTCGAAGAAGCGAACATGCTTTACCGGCTGCTGGCTTCTGGACAGCTTTGAGGATTCTGGCCAGGGCCACGTTATGCGTTGCACATGCTCGTTTATTCTCGGTCGTCATAACCATCATCATCATCACCATGCGCTCTTCAACGCCTTTGGGCTTTATTTTCCACGTGGTTTTCGGGCACTTTTTGACTTATGAAGACACTCACCATTGATACGACGTCGTTCCCTCATCCCATGCAGCAAATGTTCGACATTTTACGTCTCCATTAACGCAATCCAGTCATGCCTCGTTTCTTCTCGCATCCGCTTATCGTGATCGCCGTGGTTGTCTGTACTCGCACTGTCATGCCTCACCCATGCGTCCATGTCTTTTTTCCCCACGTGATGTCACGTTCATGTTTACTTTTTCCATGTCGCATTTCGTTATTTCCTTTCTCGATTAGTGATAGGTGTTACTCATGCATGTCATCTTTCGTATGTCACTCTACCTTTTCCTTCTCATACACAGTGGTCGCCCACGACGACGGATAGCACGCTACCAAGTCACGCAGCATCGACATGAGAAAAAATACCCTAAGAAGGATGACATCCAGAATTACAACAGTACTCGACATTCGTATTCAGACTCGCTAATGTGATTATGCAAAGAAGAGAGAGCGTGACGGAAGAGCAGCACGCGCGCCGACACATCATCCATTTCGGATTATTTGGACGGAAGAGGGGGAGCGAGGTGGAGCGGTAATTCGGTGCGGTCGGTCCGGGTAAAGTACACAGTATTTGGGCCAAGGTATGAATGTTTGAACGTTGAACGTGGTCGAGCGGTGGAGGGAGCGTGGGAATTCAATCTTGGGTCAACCACACGCGGAATCGCCCGGGTCACCCAGCACGCACAAAGAACACGGGACGAGTGGAAAGGAAGGTGAGAAGGGGTCAAGTATATATGCAAGAAAAGAAAAGGGGTTGGAGGGCAGAAAGTGAGATTCCAATGACATCATTGCGACCGAATCGGACAGGTGTATTCATGACGATGGGGCCTGCTGTTTCTTCTTGAACCGCAGGAGGGGTGCCAACCCAGACGGCTGACATGCCTTCTTCATAAACTCGTGCTGTATACCACATAGATCAGCCATCTTGCAGGTGAGATGGGATGATTTTAGAACGACTTACCTGCAGCAACTCGCTCGAGTTGGCTCGACTTCGGACGTCAACGCAGAGACACACGCTCAAGAAATTCTTGAGCTCCTTGCTCAGCGATTCTGGCTTCTTCAACGTCGGCGTGCCATTGGTCGCTATCAGGTACAGCGCCTTGAGCGGCTCTTCATCTAAATACGGTGGTTCGTTTTCGATCATCTCGATCGCCATGATGCCGAGGGACCATATGTCGACTTTGGCACCGTATTCCTTCTGCTTGACGACTTCGGGTGCCATCCAGTAGGGTGTACCCACCATGGTTGCTCGCTTTGATTTTTGATCGGTGAGTTTGGCACAGAAACCAAAATCAGCTAGAAAGTGATCAGGAAGGGGTGTAAACCAAGCGAGATTGAATAGCACGTACTGATCTTGACACGACCATCAGCATCCAAGAGAACGTTATCAGATTTAATGTCACGATGGATAATAGACTGGCTATGCAAGTGGCATAGCCCTTTGCACGTCTAACACCAGTGGTGAGCAGGCCGATCCAAAGACCAGGGAGAATGCTTACTTCAAAACATATACTCGAGATTTGGTCCTCCTCCAACGCATTATTTTCTATAATGTCAGTGAGTGCACCTCCCTCCATATACTCCATAACCACCCAAAGTTCAGTATTCTTGACCAGATATGAATCCAAGAAGTTGACAATGTTGGGATGCTGAGATTCTTTCATGACGAGAATCTCGTTGACGATGAGTTCTTTTCTCGGCTGGTGGGAAAGATCCATTTCTTTGATGGCTACTTTCTTGCCAGTAGCTAGGGTCTTTGCGACGTAGACGTGCCCAGATGCACTGCATGACGTGATTAAACAATGTTAGCCAAAAGTCGTAGATTGTTGACTCACCCTTGCCCGACTTTCCTGATCTTGCTATATAGTGTCTTCGGGTCCTCTTCTGACACAACCGAGCGAAGCTTCTCCATGATCTGCGCCTCCGTCATAGTGCTGATGCGCTTCTCCTTCTCCTTTGGCTTCTCCAGTTTCTTCGCCGCCTCGGCGACTCCAGGATCCTCGCTCTCGGGAGCGGTTACGGTAACGTCCGGGGGTGATACTTCCTTCTTCTTCGCTGGTTGCAACGGCTTCACCGGGGGTGGCCCAACAGTTGCACCAGTAGTGCTGGGGGCTGCCTGCGTCGCTGGGAGCGTGGTTGCAGGAGCCGACTTAGACGATGCAACAGTAGCAAGACGCTCAGGCTCCTCCCTGACCTGCTGCCTTCCTCGTTCACGTTCACGCTCCCTTTCTCTTTCTCTTTCTCTTTCCCGTTCCCGTTCCCGCTCCCGCTCTCTTTCCTTCTCACGTTCGCGTTCCTCTCTCCGTCGCTGTTCACGCTCCTTGTCTCTGAGGGCATCTGGAGACGACTGTCTGTCCAGGGAGGGCTTTGGGGCGCCCTCCGGCCCGCCGCGCGCCTGGGCTCTCGCACGCAGATCAGCTGTCGACGGCATGTGATCGGGCATGGCCGGTTTTGGAGCAGGAGGCGCTGGACGCGTCGCCGTTAACAAGGGACGAGGCGGTGCGGGTCGGCTCGGCTGAAGCGACGACGGCGCCTCCAATATAGCTGGAATCGGTGGACGCACTGCGGTCCCCCGGCCTGCAGAGGAAATGGTATGCGCGTGTTGGGTATGCGAGCTGCTAACCAGCTCTGCTGCACGTGCGGCAGCGAGCGCGGTAGAGGAGAGACCGTTTTGTGAGGGACTGGCCGAGGGGATTTCCGAGGGTGCGCTTTCCTGACGTTTTGGTCCTGGAGGGCGGGCGTCGAGGGGAGAGGGAACTTTTCCGAGAGTTGCACCACCCAGACCTGTTCCAGCATTGAACCGTGGGGGAGGTGTACCGTCAACAGAGAACGAAGTGAGCGACGGGCCGGTCGAGGGGCCCGAGATGGACCGTGCGATGGGAGGCATGGTCATGCCCATCTCTTCAAGTTCGCGCTTCTGGTGATCAGTGTAGAACTCGAGCACATCGAGCACAGCTTGGGGGTCTTTTGCGTAGTCTTCCCGGGTGATGGCTGATTTCGTGAGCAACTTGCTCCATTGTTCGGGCATGCCCTGGATAATCAAGCGTCGAGTTCAATATTCAAGGAAGCACATGATCAAAAACGTACGGTGAAGGCCCCAGAGATCGGATCAAACCCGACATGAACCTTATGGACGAAGTTCGTTGGGTTGCTGACGCCCATCAACGGGCTCCGGGAGTAGATGTCGTCCTGCCAACCATAGAGTTCCTCGTCGTTTTTGAGGGCAAGGTGGTACCGCTTGTCCTTGGTCTCCAGCAGTAAACAGTAAGGCTTCAAATCCACCCGTTCGATATTGGTCACATCCTGCAACATGATCACGCTTTGTGCCGGGGAGGACTATGCAACACATCATCAGTCAACGATCGAGGGAAGAAAATTGGTCGAGCACGAGGCGATTGTGCGCACCTCGGTCTTGTGTATGGATAACGTCTCTTCCTTCAAAACGAGCCATTTCCTCAAGAACATGAAACTGGCAAAACCCTCCTCCTTTAAGCTGACCATGCCATTGCGGACCACCTGAGAGTTCATGGACGTGTCTGAGTAGCGAATTGGAGATCCGCCGATGCCGGTGTAATCTGAAGCGTACGACGAGCCAGACGAAAAAGATGTGTTGTAGCCCGAGTTTTGGAGTGCGCCGTTGTAGTGTGATGGCGCTGGGGAATCTGATGGTCGCCGCGCAGGTGCTTGTGGTGCGGGTCTAGAAGGGGTCAGACTGGTCGCGGTAACGTTGAAAGCCATGGTCCATCCAGAAATTAAAGCACGAGGCAGCTGGCGTAGTTCTGCAGCAGGTTAGTCGTAATTGGCAACTCGCTTGGACGGACGGTTGTTACGGGGTGATCGAATTCCTCGCTGTGATGGCCGACGAGTGCGCGGAAGGAAACCAAGCACAGCAGATTAGGGACGATACAAGTTCACAGACAACGACGGTGAGCGGCAAGATTCGGTGGCAGCTCAGCTCGGATGTACCCGCCAACAACATATCACCACGGTAACGGGAAGTAGGAACGATACATGTACTCGGGTTAAGACATTCGAGACCTGGAATCTACGCGCACGACCACGAGCTGCCCGAGGCTCGTCACACATACCGGGGGTATTCAGAAGGCAAAAATGGCCACTCGGCCTGCCGGACTGGAACAGTGCGTAGCAACGCTACCGTCATCGATTCTTTGTTGCTCTGCGGTTCATTTCAAAGGTGAGTCAGAAGCAGAACAAGCGTCGGGGAGACACTTGCTTATAAGTGAATCGTTTCTTTGTGTGGGCAAATTCACCGAGCTTGTGGCCAATCATGTCTTGAGTGACCGTCACCGGGACATAGTCCTTTCCGTTGTGCACCAAAAATCGGACGCTGTCAGAATTTAAAGGCTGAGCCTCAGGGAAGATTCCAGACAAACCCACTCACCCAACAAAGTTTGGCAGGATGGTGCACGCCCGCGCGTTCGTCCGTATGGGGACGTTGTCCTCCAACGCCTGCTTCAGATTCGAAAAGGCCACAAAGTATGGACCTATCGATACCAATTAGAAGTGATCATCTGGGCACGACAACAACCAACCCTTCCAGGCTGACCTGCCTGACCGTAGAATAAGTGATGGCTGCATTGTAGCAGACAGAAAGAATATACGGATTATTTATTCTCCGAACTATTTTTGAAGCTTAGCTAACCCTGCATATTTCCCGATGACAACATGCATGGCATTCAACACCGAATGACGGTAAGTATACATCTAAGTAGTCCATGTGCTCTAACACTGGATATCCGGGTAGTTGCCATTACGCAGAGAGAAGAATACAATGACTGAAGACCACCGTCCAGCTGAAATGGCACCATAGCTTCATTGCGGTATAAATTACTTTTTCATCGTAGGCAACCACAATCTCAAATAGCCATCTAGCCTGAGGTAGGCATAAATATTGGTGTCAACATCTAGATCATAAGTTGTCAGCATCACAGACAGGGCAGTAAGCAGAACCACACCCACATCATACCTCGCGCGAGGCTATCCCGTCACATACGGTGGAAGTGGGCTTGCGAGACGGGGCCATACCCGTACTCTGCCATCAGCTTGCCGAGCCGCAACTCAGACTCGGTTAGGGTCCCCTCTGTGGACACAGCGTGTCGCGACGGAGGGGAAGGCATCGCCTCGTCATGCATCGTGTCTCTTATCAGAGATGCGGTGGACGATGAACATGACTCCCCCCATTTGTACCACTTTCGCTTTTTGGCGTCTTTCTGGGGAAGTGATGGGGTGGGAACGCCTCCAAAGCCATACTGGCATTGTAATGCGCCGAACGCTGCCGCGTAGTCTTTCTGAGGGGGAGCGTACGTAGTAGAATGCAAAGCAGGATAAGAAATAGATGGTTTGCTGGTCATGGTGGGCGTCGTATTAATAGACAAGCTTTCAGGGTGGTCGTTTGAGTAAAACTCGGGCTGCGTCTTTGTGGTGAAAGTATCACGTTTATATCCTGGAGTGGAGGTCGGCGACTCTGAGGTATCGTCATGCACAGTCATGTTGCGCCTCCGGTCAAGGTCGAGTCACAGTGACTAACGCACAGAATTTGGTGCAACATATCGGACTTTTCCCAACGCGATGGCACTAGAGGCTTCGATTAAGTCACCGATCAGCATCCAGTGAACTATCTGAGCGGGCCGGGCGGATGGCGTCGGGGTCTGTAGGCCGCGTGAGTCGATATGAGTCGATATGGTCCCGGGCGGCCGTGACAATGCTCACAGAATGTCCATTCGCCAACTGACAGCATCGGTGCTTTCAACGTCACCGATGTGCAGTTCCTGTGGTCTTAGCGGGGGCAGGACCAATCAGGACACCGGATATCAGTGGCAGGGCATTCAGCCATCCTCCTAAATCGCGCCGGTGGTCCTGATTAGTCTATACAGGGGCAGTGCTGACGGATCTCATACGGCCACAGATTTCCGTCTCTATCATCCCAAATCGCAACTCGTTTCCTCTGCGAAAACGGGTCAGTATTCCTGTCAAACCTGCCCGCACGGATATAATATAATCATATACAAAACGAACAGGGTCGCATCATAGAATATGGACGGTGCGATCCACAAAACTAGTCGTCATAGACAAGGTTCAAGAGCATCATGCTCCAAGTCTGCAGACCCAAACGAAAATCCGAAAGGATAGTCGAACGGCCCAGCTATCGTGACTTCATTTAGTTTCAACACACTGCATGGCTTTGCACCGACCTTGATTGCGCAGTCTCCACCTTATGATGACGTCCGCGCGTTGCCACATGGTCGTAGAGCCCTTTTCCATCCACTCCCATTCGGTGGCATCTCTGGCGTGCCGTAGCACAACGACACGGATATCTCGAATGCCTTGTTTCTCTAGGTATTCCCTCGCCCCGGGTAGTACCACAGAATTGGCGAGAAGGACAAGCACTTGAAGTTTGGGGCTATCTCGTAGAATCTTTAATAATGCCCCATTCACGCTGCCACGCGACCAAAATCGAAAGGACACATGTGTAAGAAGGGGTAGGTGTTCGATACCGAGCGAAGACGTCCAAAGAACCCAATGGTTCACGATATCGAGATGAGTTAGGTTGACAAAGACAGGATAGTTCTGTAAGACGGCTTTCGGGTAGCTAAGAGGTAAGATGGACGCGAGGTTGAGAGAGAGGAAGGTAAGCGGGAGGGACGAAAGTAGGCTGATCAAGCGGGCGGTATCAGACTGTGGGCAGATCCAGAGAGCGAGGCTCTCTAGCCCGGAACATGTATTGAGAAGTTGGATAGTCAGTCTGAGAGGGATAGACGGGCTAATGCAGAGTGCCTTGATGTGCGATCGGGTGAACTCAGGCGTACGATAATTTATGAGTGCACCAAGGAATTGGACGGCGTGTTCTGGTCGATTTAGGAGGACTGTCTTGTACACAAAGGGCTCAATCCTAAACACAATAATGGAAATGCACGAATTTGTGGAACAAAGCAAGACAGCAGATGAATGACTCACCAGGACTTCACTCGAGAAGCAACGAGCATCAAACGGGTGGAAACACCTCGGTAAGTCCGAGCAGTCAACAAGAATATCCCTCGTTCGAGTTCTGGGGGAAGGACAGGGAGCACCCCAGCTGCTCTCTGAGCTCCATCTATTGGGGTTT
>JBBPKJ010000261.1:0-33164 GCA_038089195.1 Brasilioporus rufonigricans
CTCAACGATCCACCACCCGGGTGGACTGGAAGTGCTGGTCGGATCGACAATGACATGCTGAAAGAACAGATGCCTTGTCCGTCAGAGCAGGCCATAATCTTGGTATGTGGACCCGAGCCGATGATCAAATATGCAGTGAAGCCGGGGTTGGAGGCAACAGGTTGGGATATCGAGCAGTCCTTGGTTGTGTTCTGAGCACTGATCCAGTTAGCATGTACCATTGACGTCCTTGAAAAGTGTAAGCTTACTCCACATAGAGATTTGATTGTGTCCTTGTGTCGAAATATATTCTATGCTGGCCAAATGTTACTAGACGCGGCGCGCGCGGTGGATTTAGTGGACGGGCGGAAGGCTGAGGGCATAGGGAGAAGGAATGTATTTAAGCACAGCTGAAGCTGGGCGATGGTGTTGGCTGGTTATCGTGCGATATCTATTGTGACTTATCATGTTCTGATGCCCGACGGTTTTACTTAAAGTGGAGAGAAGTTGCTCCACCTCTTGACAGGCCAACCAAGGCGTAGGCCGAGGTCTTCCTCGGCGATAACTTGCGCAGCAACGTCACTCGCCTTTACGGCGATTCACGAATCAGGTAGTGTCATAATACTGGCCACGTGACCGTAGACCTTCCCAAAGCTGACACAGTGGCCGGACGCGATACAAAAGTTTCGACGACTACGACCCTAAACATTGCCGATGAAGGGTCCTCGAGGACACCACGGACGTGACCATCAGCACCAGAAAGCCAGAAGATTGGGCGTTATGGAGGCATGTCTGGTGGTGAGTCTGGCCAAAAATCCGCGGGCGTGCATGTAATGCACTGATTGAGGATAGCGGAAAGTCCAGGGGCACACATGAAGGCGGCTGTGTCATCTCTTTCCGCTCGACATCGACGTTGATCCCCGCCGTTGCGCCTGCCAGCTCCCCCTGCTGTCCTTGTGCCACCGCCCTGTTCTTTGTGCATTCTCGTCCCGCTGTCCCGCGCTTTTGGCGTTGCCTTCTGCTCGATATCGATCCCTGCCATCAGTGCCTGGTTCCCTGGAAGTTGCCATAGCTTTGGCCAGACTTGCCTCCAGATGGCACAGCGGCCTTTACGTGCGTGCCCTCAGACTTTTTTCACCATACTCACCCCAGACATGCCCCCAGAATGCCCGTTTCTTGGACGTGACTTTGACCAGTTACACCACCGACGCGACGCGACCTGCCTAACTAATAATAAATTTCTTACCACCAATATTTGCTGCAACCTGAAGCCCACAATTGATAACGAGCGACGACATGAATAAGGCTTTGGTGGTGTATTCTTGCGTCTTCCTTGCTCCGACCTAAGTCGCGTCGACGTGATTCCATTTACCTAGCGTCAAGATACACGTCCTGAACGAGACTCACGAAATGCTGTCGTTTCAGTCAAGTTACTCTTCTGATGGCATCGTGCCTGAAGTATCTACCCCGCCATCAAGTCTTGGATTGTCAAAATGTGCTCACAGAAATATACCGAAATGACCTTATTGGCGAACCCTGAGGTTATCGCCCGGATGGGCAGAACAACCGCTCACCATAACCATCCCCACCGGGGGCAGTGGTCTTCCCAAGCACCAGCACGGAGTCTGTGACGGTTACTAGGTCAGCGACTACTTCCAGATTCAGAGCTATCCTACACAGGGAGTGATCCACTAATACTAGCATTCACCTTGAACGACAGGCGGCACACCCGTGTTTCACGGTCGGATCCCTCCAGAAAAAGAAGAAAAAAAAGATGTGCTAGTACAAAATACGAATGCTTTACTGTATTTCAGTAGATCTCTATAGACGTAGACGATGGTTATTGGTGTGCTTTCTTTCCTTCCGAATGAGTTCTTGGTCGTCCAAAGAGTTGATCAAGCAAAGATAAGCGGGTTGAGTTTGTGAATGTTTGTTATGTAATTTCCGTCTTAATGATGTCATTCGTCTGACCAACTCCCGAACATCGAGCCCTGGTAGCTATGGACAGTTATTACCTGCGCCAAGTGTACTTCCGACATGCAACCCTGCGGTGTCACAGCCGACAGTAAGAAGTCTATCAAATGAACGGCGAACAGACAAGGACTATAGGAACGAGCGTAAGTTGACAATGCCGGACATAAACAAAGGTGAAGCGTCTGGGTATCCCGTCGTGAACATATGGCTAACGTGAACGGCGAAAGGCGCTGCCTATCAGCTAGTCGCACCATGATCGTAGTCGTACAAGAGCATAAAACAAGAAGAATAAGCAAGCAGGGCGCACACAATTCATCAAGAGTATGGTAGGTCAGGGAGATAACCCGCGCTTTTCACGTACGTGACCCGCTTCGTTCCATTGCAATTTCTCCAAATGAGGTTCCTGACGGCCTGCGTCGATTGATATCGTCGTTCGTACAAGTCCATGTTGTACGAGACGTCTTCCCGAGAGAGCGTCGTCACGCATGCGTGGTCAACGAATTTCAAGCCCCTCGATGCGAGCATGTCGCCGTTTCTTTTCTGTCCTGACCACCAATCTTCCATCGAATGACTGTATTTCTCTAGGCTTGTCACGACGCCAACCATCGGTACTCTCTCCGGCACGGCGGATCGAACGTCGTTGAAGATCTTTCTTGCGATACCTTCTTTCGGTCTTAAACAGTAGATGAGGAGGTCGATGCCACGCTCGGTGTAGAGGTCGCTGATGGTCTTCTCGGGGGCGTAATCGCCCCCAAATCCGGGTATGTCGTAGATATCGAACGCATGCCCGTTGATGTCCACCCTGTATGCGGCCGGCATGACCGTACAAGGGTGCATGTCGGTGCTGAAAGGCGCGTCTTCGCGACCGAGGATCAGGTTCACGAGGGAGCTGATGCCCATACCAGTGCGTCCGAAGACGACAATGACGTGCACTCGGTCACCCTTTGTCGAGAGGTCGTAAGCACGATACGCTCTTGAAATACGCCTGGAGGACTCACGTTGTTCACTGGCAGGGGCATCGCTGGAGATTTGGTTTCAAATGGATTCAACCCGCGCAGCCGGCTTAACATGGGTGTTTCGCTGAAGAGCCTGGTATGCGCGAAGAACTTGCTCGACGCCATCCTAGAGGCGGGGAGGAAACACACGCGGTGGTTGGGTGAGAGTTATTGGGAGCTCAACAGCGGCGTTCTGGACTGTTTGGAGTGGTGGCCTTTAAGAAGGCGTTCACATCGAGACGAAGGACGCCTCATGGAAAGCGTGCCGCACGCCCGCGCTGGGTGCATGCTTTGAGGTGGTCCCTCCATCCTGTGTTCATGCCTTTGATTCCCCACCCTTATCCCGTCAGAGCCACAACGTCGTGTACGCTCGCGGCAGAGCATCCTATCTCCTTTTGTCGTTCCTTGGCGTATCATTGCGATGACTTGACATGGAGGAGACCTGGGGTGACTAATCACCACCCCTTTCGGCGTCACGGAGCTCAACTCGCGTGGACGGCTGCAGGGTCTCCTCATGTTCCGATCTTTCGTTCCGAGCGGGAACGAGATAACGTTGATCGCCTACCAGTAGACGAGGGGGCAGGCACTTTACGTGTCAAAGACGTGGATGCATGCTACGAACGAAGCTGCGATGATACTCTCGTCCCCGCCTCGGGTGGCACCCTTGGCTGGTGTTGGTATGATCTTGCCATGGAACCACGTCAACGTATTGAATTGACACGTGTAGGTCTTCGCGATGACTGACACCGGTCTGGTTCGTTCTATCTGAGTTGCGCCAACACTTCACGAACGAACGTTCCGCCTATCTATCCTACACACATAGCGCAAGCTCTCCACGAGTCATTTGCAAACGTGCCTTGCTTCATATCTATCGCAGCTGTCACTGCCGGGGGGTTGGGGAGCGCTATTTAGGACCGTTTGTGCCATCCACCAACACCAACCGAAGTGAGATGCACATGTCTAATTAATTTCCAAGGAACACGTCTCCTCGGCGAACCCATCGCCCAACGCCTCTCTTTTCGGCCCAACAATTCCTCGTGATGAGCTGTTTCGCAGCCTTTTCCGACTCGGAGAGTCTGTCCTTGAACATGGCATCGCGGGTCGTCGTAGCGTCCAACGTTGTGACGCAGGCATGATCTGCGAATACCATCCGCCTCGCTTTCAAATCGGCTTCGTTCGTCGACCACCAATGGCTCATCGTCTCTCCGTATCTCTCCAGACACGTAATCACAGCAACAATAGGCACGTCATCCGAAACCGCAGATCGTATCGCGGTATAGTTCTGATAGCCCGCGTTCGCGTCACCGCGCGTGCCGCGCAAACAGTTGACGACGAGGTCGATCCCGAACTGGGTGTCGAGTTCACGGAGGGCTTTGGTGATGGCGGAAGTGGGACATTTGAAGGAGCCAAAGCCAGGTGAGTCGATGAGACGAAAGGAGCGGCCGTTGAGCGTGAAGGGGTAGGCGATGAAGGCTTTTGTGCAGGGGCTGACGTCTGTGGAGACGGGTGCGTGGGAGATGCCTGTGATCGTGTTGACAAGGGAGCTGGCGCCGACGCCCGTTTGGCCGATTATGACGACGTTGAAGATGTCCTGGGTGTTGCAGCGCGTGAGTAAGTGGGAGGTGTGGTAACGGAGGGTATGGGGATAAAGAGGAGAGGACGCGAACCAACCTTGTCGCTGTGGGCTTCTTCGTGGGCAATTTTTTTCAAGAGGTCATTGACGATGGACGCTTTCGAATCTTTACGAAGAAACGCGGGGAGAAAGTGCATGCCAACGGACTGTCGCAAGGCGCAGTTCTTGTTCGGACGGGCAAAGTCGATCGGGTGCAGAGGGAAGCGCAGCCTGCAAGGGTGGCGCACTGCTTTCCGGGAGTCGAGATTGATAAGTGGGTGTGCGTGCGGGGTCACGAAGTGAAAACGTTGCAAGGTGGCCCGTCGAGGTTTGACGACAACCTGACCTCGAGGCGTCGATGATATATATGGACATTTGGAAAGGGGCGGCGCCAAGCCAGGATCCAACATAGCCAGCGACCACGTGTTGTGGACATTCTGTGACGAGGGCTGGTGGAACTTGCAAAACCACGAAGACCAGTGAACTGCAGTTGGAGAGTTGACCCGATGACTGGTTGTTGCCAATATTAATGGGCTGGTGCCAGTGAAGCTTGGACGCAGCTGACTAATCTAGGAACACCATACATCCATGATCACTGATGTGAACTCGTAGACAGTTGGACAAAAAATCCCGTAGGCGCCGATCTGTGGGTAGCTGTCACGTATGTATATAACGGAAGCGAGGAACGGGTCAAATCAAGATGGGATATCTATTCGACAAACACCTATGGATGGTAATATGAAGAATGTCGGGATGGGATTTTCACGACGGTAATCAGGAAGAGCCGTGTAGACCCGACGGCGTGCACAGGAGAGATTGCACGTTCGTAAGTACACACGTGAGTGGAAGACATGATGAAACTGAACGGATGCGTCGTCAAGTTCAACGGGGGGACTCGGCCTGGTTTTGGTGTTGGATGGCTGAAAAGGGACGTCGGTACGCGAGAATGGAAGGTCTGAGACCCGGGCCGGATATTGCCGTAAATGTGCCCTGCGGACCTGGGGACAACTTGGACTGGGCGGTCGATGTGAACAACGGCTAGAACCACCGCGACACGCATCCAGGGACCCTCCGAGTTGCGCGCGTACTCGTTCCGTACTCATTTCGCGAGTGTGTGCACTTGGTGGACGTCGAGTTCGTCGACGTGTCCTAATCCAGCACACCAACCTCAAATCATCCCCCATTATCCCAAATCCATTCTCGATTCTGCAGATAATCTATTTTCCCTGACGCATATAAACCCCCCTTACCCGACCCTTTCTCCATCTTTCCTCCACCATCCATGGACTCCTTCCACGAGCCGTACACCCGCGCGGGCGACGACATCTCCCTCGATGCCGTCCGCGAGCAAGTACGTGCACTCGAAGACTCTCACAGGGCTCACGGCGTGCAGCTCTCAGGCAGGATCGTCCACGTCTGCCACTACCTCCCCGTCATTCCCTCTCTCGTCTCACCCGTCTCCCCTGCTGCTGCCGGCGTCCTCAGCCCTCCACCGTCCCCACCCACCCACTATGGTGACGTCCCTGTCAGCCCAACAGGTGATGCAGATCAACCTCAGCAACCTTCTGCACCGTCCAAGCGCTGGCAGCTCGCGCCCAGGTACGGCCACACGGCGATGATCTCGGGTATTCGCTCCCTCTCGGCCACTCACGACCAGCTCATCGTGGGCTGGACTGGCGACATCCTCTCGGCTCCCTCCGAGGGTGCTGCATCTGCCGAGGAGAACGGCGGAAGCACCGGTGATGCGGAGCAAAACGTTCCGAGTCACCTCGTCAGCCAAGCAGATAGAGAGGCGTTGGAGACGGAGCTAGCCGGGTACGACGAAGACCGCCAGGGTCATGGTACCGAGGGAAACAAGGGGAAACTCGAGTACGTGCCTGTCTGGCTCGAAGACAAGGTCGCACACGGACACTACGACGGGTACTGCAAAACGAGTGCGTGTTTTCTTCGTTTGATTTCGTCGTTTTCTGGGTAGTATCTTATCGTCCGCCTGTGCTTGGCTTTCCGCCGCTCTCTTGGCGCGAGGTTTCCTTATCTGCGCGAGGCGTGCCGTTCCCTTGTGGCGATGACAGGCTTCAGGGATGTTCGCTTCTGGATAAGGTGCCATCGTGGCAATCCGGCCGATGGGTGCTCCAGTCATTGATTGCTTGATCTCGGGCCCGTTTGTTCGGGTTGTGATGAAACCGAGTTTCCTCAATTGCGCTGTCAGATCGGAGAATCGAACGTCGTTGCTCTTTTTCTCCAGACGAGCTGCATATATGCACGTTGGTTTTGATGTCGCAAGGATCGATGTCACTTTATGATGCTCGTGTTCTTCTTCTCTACTTTCCTCTTCAAGCTAGCCGCGACGCACGTCCGGCTACTTTCCTGCCTCACGAGATATTCTGACGTTGACCTCACTCAAAGCACTTTGGCCGTTGTTCCACTATCTACTCTGGCAGGACGTCGCGACAGAGTATGCATCGGCGGATGCCCACTGGGTACATTACGAACGGGTACGTTTAACCCTATTGCTACATCGCGAATTTGGGTATTCATCTCACTATGCAGGCAAATCAAGTGTTTGCCGAACGTATCGCGTCCGTACTCAAGCCGGGTGATCTTGTTTGGGTGCATGATTACCACCTTCTTCTCGTCCCGAAGCTATTACGGGGTCAAGTGGGCGAAAAGGGAAACGACGTGTGAGTTTATGTCCTGATCATCGATCGACGTGTCCCGACAAGGTACGCCCACAGAATCATTGGACTCTTCGTCCACACGCCATTCCCAAGCTCTGAGGTATTCAGATGCTTGCCACGTAAGTTGGTTCCACATCCTCGTCCTTTTAGTATCTCATGAATGGGACAGGTCGCAAGGAGATTCTTGAGGGGATGCTTGGAGCCAACCTCGTTTGCTTCCAAACTTACTCGTACTCCCGTCACTTTACATCCACCTGTGTCCGCGTCTGCGGATACGAAACGACTACCCGCCCTGCCCCCACGTCTCTTCCAGCGAACACCTCATCCAGCACCTCTACCCTCCCCGACCACGGACAATCACTGAACTCTTCCGAGAACAAATACGTAGGCATCGACGTACAGAGTCATCTTGTTGCGGTATCTCATTGTCCAGTCGGCATCGACGCTGAGCGTGTGGCAAGGGACACGTTACGTCCTGGTATCCAACCTAAGTTGGAGGCTCTCCGAGCCCTGTATGCGGACAAAAAGATCATTGTTGGAAGGGACAAGCTGGACGTCGTCAAGGGTGTTCTGCAAAAGGTATGGCGCTGAAATCTCGATATCGAGTCCTCTCTGCTCGGTGCTTGTTCGGATTCAATGTGCTGATGACACATACTAATTATAGCTCCGTGCATTTGAGAAACTCCTCCATGATTACCCAGAATGGCAAGGTCAAGTTGTACTTATACAGGTGACGTCGCCCTCGCTCACGGATTCACCCAAATTGGAACGTCAAATATCGGAATTGGTCGCACATATCAATGGAGAATACGGAAGTCTGGATTTCATACCCGTTCATCACTAGTACGTTCTTCCAATGTCTATGCGCACTTCCATTTCACCTCTTCCACCCGATCGTTACGCTGACTCTTTTGCACCTCGCGTAGCCACCAAGCACTGAAAAAGGATGAATTCTATGCTCTTCTTTCTGTCGCGGATTTGGGTGTGATCACACCATTACGTGATGGCATGAACACGACGTCGATGGAGTTTGTCATCGCACAGGAACGCACCAAACGATCACCACTTGTCTTGAGCGAGTTCATGGGCATCAGTCAACACATGGGTCAAGCTTTACAAGTTAACCCATGGGACCTTGGGGTACGTATTTTTGTATCGACCTCGTGATGTTTATTCGAACCGATCGTCAACCGAATAGGATGTCGCTGCGGCAATGAATACCGGTCTTCTTATGTCCTCTACGTCTAAAGCCGCTCGGCACGCAGCGCTACATAAAGTCGTGACCACGCACACATCACACACGTGGGCCGCGCTACTAGTTAAGATGCTCCTGAGCCAGATCAACGGTCAGACCGTCGCTCGCGGTACGCCCTACCTGCCCAAGGAGCTCATCAAAGACAAATACGATAATGCAACCAAGCGCCTGTTCTTGTTTGATTACGACGTGCGTCCCGTCCATCTGCCCTGCGTGGTCAGGTCGGGTGACAGGGTGCTGATGACGTTTTGGTGTCTAGGGTACCCTCACGCCCATCGTCAAGACACCATCGATGGCGCTTCCTTCGTTTGACGCGTTGAACGCACTCTCGAAGCTTGCCGCTGACCCTCGCAACGTCGTCTATATCGTCTCTGGTCGCGACCAGGCATTTTTAGAGCTGCACCTCGGACACATTAGACACCTCGGGATGAGCGCCGAGCACGGTGGATTCATTCGTAACCCTTCCAACCGCAACAGAAAAGGAAACAGCACCAATGCAGCCACGGCAGACGAAGAGGAAACCTGGGTCAACTTCACGGAACAGTTGGACATGGGATGGATGGACGAGGTCGCAGAGATTTTCAGGTATTATACGGAGAGAACGACGGGAAGTCACATCGAAGTCAAGAAGAGCTCGATTACGTGGCACTACCGGTCGAGCGATCCCGAGTGGGGGTGAGTTCTCTTGTGACGTGATCGAGCGTATGTTGATGGGCGAGTTGTAGATTGTTCCAGTGCAGACAATGCCAAGACCTGTTGGAGAACAACTTGGCTCACAAGCGTCCCATCGAAGTGCTCGTCGGGAAAAAGAATCTTGAAGTCCGCCCGTTGGCTGTAAACAAGGTCCGTCCTTCATCTTCGCGAGATCGCCCGTCTTCATCTAATCTCGTTCCCAAAATTAGGGTGAGATCGTCAAGCGAATCCTGTACCTGAACCCCGACGCGGAGTTCATCTTTTGTGCAGGCGATGACAAGGTACATTTGAGCGTTCCCATCATCTCCATTACTTTCCGGCTCACGTCCAAATCCTATTCCTTTTCTAGACCGACGAAGACATGTTCCGAGCGCTCCACGTCTTCTCATCCAACGCGACAGGCAAAGCCCATCTCAAGGCCCCGCTCTCGGTCACTCTCGTCGACAACCACGGTATCGCCCCACAGGACTTTGAACTAGCCATCACGTCGGATGCGATTTTCACGACAGCCGTCGGTCCAAGCACAAAGCGGACGCTGGCGAGCTGGCACTTGACGACGCCGGAAGAGGTGATCCATAACATGCTACACCTCGTCGGAGAGACCAGTTGCGGTGCGACGCCCGGGCCTGTCGATGTAGGTGCTGAGGAAGCCAAGAGTTATTTGTAATCAAGAGCGTGAAAGAATACGCGGGAGGAAGAGAAGTAGACGGGGTTGCGTGCTAGATGTGCGCGTTATGGTTGACGCTTTGATTGCACTAGATCGGGTACCTTGTTTTTGATATTTACATTGGGTTCATGTGGATGGTTTTGTTTCGTACATCCTGTCTGGTCGAGAACCTGAACGTTGATATTTTTATGACGACCGCATCGGCATTTTGTTTCGCCTTCGGCCTGTTATGTCCAGCGTAGGCTGTTCGTTCTCTGGTGCGTTCTCACTGCAGAGGTCAATGGGGTCAAAAAGGACTGAAGATCATTGAAATGGTATTTTGGTGGTGCCTGTCATATTTGTCCTAGTGCATCTCTATAGGATACTCGTTCATGGTATCTATTGTCAGCCTGCAAGCAATCAGCGTCAAGTCGCGGTCGTCGAGAAAGCAAGACCAATACATACCAACTCCCGCAACAACCACGACACCGTCCCATCCATTCGATACAGATGCTACACATCAAGCGGTGGCAATCCGAACATCGCGCCCTATCATTTTTGGCGGTCGAACGACACCCGTCACACATGTAAGTCAAACATCCTGCGCAGGGCTGGAGTCCGTAAAGGACCGGCGAACCCTTGTCCCACGCGTCTTCGATGCAGACGACCCCCTTCTCCTGAGCCTGACAGCCCAGGCAAACGCCAGCCTGCCAGCCTGCAGATGTCACAAAAATGACAGTATTGACACCCACCGCGTTGCTTGCAATACGTTGCCCCACAACGACGACAGGAGACCAAGCAAGGATGGCCCTCGGAATTCGTCATGAAACAGGCCCTACATAGCCAGATGGTGCCACAAGCGCAGCGCCGTCCTTGGTGCTCGGCAACACACTCTGGGCAATAGACCTCGCGTTTGCGGGATGTACAAAAGGCGCTTCCGCATGCTTGCCATGGGTTCGCATGGTAGGCGTCGATGCAAGACCGGCATGGGGCGGGCGTTGGTGGATGTGAATGCACGATAGAGTCCACGTTGTCGGCAAGTTCCTCTGTTTCTGGTGGCGAGTGGACGCTTCGTCCGTGACACCACTCCATTTCACGGCCACAGCGCCAAGAGTTGCACGATGGACAACGCACGAAGGAAGAGTCCTGGTCTACATCCTGCAAGTCTAGGCAGCTGTGACACGTTGCGCATTGGTGGTCGTCGCATTGTTCAAGTCCTCGCGAACCTAAACAGCGAGTATTCGAGCATGCAACATTGGCATTGCATTCCTCGCAGCTCTGTAGATGGAAGTGGCAAAGCGGGCAAGTCAACAAATCGACGTTGTCGAAAGGACTCGTGTCTTGAATGATATCGTTCTTGATCAATCGATCGCTGTAGTCCTAGATTTTGACCCAAGTATTCGTCTAGTGGCTTGATCCATGCACGAGGGAAAAACTCACTCGGACCCCTGACAACACATGGTTGGCATATTCCTTGAGTTTGGCTACCAAATCCTCACTCGATTCTGTGTCTGAGCTATGGTGCCGGATGTCGTCTATGTTGATTTTACGCTCATCTCCAGAAGGTGTATACACACAAAGGAAGATGCTTGAGAGTTCAGAGAGATCACGGGTGTGTTCGAAGCAAAAGTAGTCAAGTTTAGTCAGGACTTTGGCGTCTAAGCCACCAAACGTTCGGAGTAAAGTAAGAAGCTTTTCGAATGGTTCGTACCATGTTCGCGGGGGGAAATTCAAATCATACACAGGGAACACATTGAGAGATGTGGTGGGAGTGGGGTCGAACATCGAGAGGTGCAAGGACAAGAAAAAGGGTTTGTCGTTTGATCCGGCTCAGTAGAGTAATTACTTAATAGCCCCACATACTTTGACTCCTTCTCTGACGAATACAAGATATATACAAGTATCCTACACCCAGGCTGTTGGTAGACCGAGTCTCCATTCGACAGTCGCCAGTGTCACTCGTCAATGAGTCATACCTGACGCGACATCCCACGATCTACTCTCTTTTGGTCTGTGATGGCAACACCGCTCCTCGTCACAATTCCACGGTATCTTCTCCGCCTGTATGACTCCCTGCCCAGTTGGGGCAGTGACAAGCACATGTGTGCCTTCCCAGATAATAACGTTCATCGTGCTTCAACAGGTTTGAGGCTATAATGACACTCTAGAACTCTGGATGTTCCACAACCAGTAGCAACTCTGATCCCATGGGCATTATCGAGGGGGGAGGCGCCTAGAATGCTTCGATTTCCCATACTAGACTTTGCTCGTTTACGTAATCGAGTTAGTCTACTCAGCTGCAAAGTTGATCATAACTCCTTCAAATTCAGCATTGTAGGTGGTATGCTTCCTAGTCGCAGCTAGGTATGGGTCCACTGGCAATACGGCATGTGGTGTAATTAAGCCTGATTTTTCGCGGGTGCTAGCCGCACTTCAGACTTGCCACCACTGTCCGAGTCAGATACAGTACACTATCTCATAATGCATAGCAATGGGAGCGACAAAAACCAACGCATTATAAGATTTATGCATTATTAGAGTGCATTTTGGCTGGGAGAGGACCTGAGTGTAGCTCCCTGATGCTATGCATTATGAGATAGTCTACTGTACCAACCGTCATCACCGAGCCTATTTCGTTTCTTTACACGTTTTCTCCTCAAAGTATCAATGGAATCCTACGTGGAACTCATCAGGTAAGATATCTACTTCATGACTCCTGCTATGCGTTTTCGTGGTCATCCTCCGTCTCGGAACTCGTGAGGTCAATGCAGAACGAGCTGAAAATATCTAGTTGGTTAAAAGGTGCAAGTTCTAAAATCAGGGCACTTGCATTCTGGGTTATTTATTTTTCCCTCTCACAAGGATTCGATCCCATATACCAATGAGCGTGTCATCGATCTACTCAATCAACTTCGAACATCAGACGACGTGTCTAATGTGGGACAATACAGACGAGGTCATCGACAGAGACATGGAAGAGCGATTGCATGTCATGTTTAATACCGCGCTTGTTGACTGTGCCGGAATTCGGGCAGTCGTCGAAGTAGAGAACCTAACTGATACCCAGTTTCCAAAGGAGTCTTTCCTGGTCGTCCTTGTGAGGAACGCTATCTTGAACGCTCACCACAGACTATCCTCACTGTACGTCTCCCCTCGTTGTGTGCCACTCATTGTGCATGTCTGTCCAGAGAAGACGTCCCGGTAGTTCTTCCGCACCATTTTAGCGGGGAGGCTATCCCTATTCTGAAGTACATGACAAAGGGTTTCTATGCCCCTCTTGTTGTGTCAATCCCTTAGGACATGCCTGTTAAGGAGAGTAGTTTCGAGCTTGAACACGAGCCAAGCGACAAGGAGGGCGACTCCAATGTGGAATCCGAATTGTTCAAGCATTCGCCCCCCATGATGTCCGAGTGGCTTGACGCTCGTGAAAGGCCCAAGACACCTGAGAACCAGAGGATGGTGTTCTCCCGCCGTAATTCAACGCCTACTACTTCTCCTTTTTTCGTCCGGCGACTCCACCGTCTACCTGCCACACATCTATACTATGCATGGCCGACGAAGAGCAACTTTGTATGTTCATGTCTAGCTTACTTTACCAGCGGTGTCAGTGGCATCTCAGTGATCTATTAATTGGGTCAGAGTTCTCAAAGTACGACACGACGATCAGACTATTCGTGAGATGGCTTGAAGACAATCTCTCTTCAGACCGCGTTCTAGTGAGTAACTTGTCATCGTTTTGACATCTGTTGTCAGACAGCCGATATCTCCCAGCCGCGCGTTCATCTTGGAGTGATAGGAACCCAAATTAAACTTGATTTGTCCACATCCTCTGCAGTTCTGGTCGTTTCTCGGCCCCTATTCAGCCGGGAATCACATATGTGCTGTTTGACTCCGTCAGGTACTCTGTGGCCCAAGTTATCAGCGACACGCAATCACATTCGTCACTCTCTTGGGGGATCGATACGAACATTGAAAGAAGGGTTCCGTTCCACTTCTGGAGAACTATAGCACGCGAGATATAATTATCCGATGGATTAAAAGTCAAGAATATACAGAGGTCGAAAGGTATGTCCCTGCGTACCATTGCCACCACCACCTTTCTTCAAATGTACTATCAGCACGATGCCTCGCCGCAAACAAGTACCAGCACGTAGGTTTCCCGGGTTCTAATATCTTCTACCTCGTCTCACTTCTCACCCTATAGACATGGTTCTGCAACGTCGGTGCCACCACCACAGCAGTTGACCTCTATACAATCATCGTAAGCTACTCTTTGTCTCGTGGTCGATGGATAGATTCACGTTTCAATTTCGAAGACATCCAATATCTTCCTCATCAGTTTCACCGGTGTTATCAACACCGTGAGTGGTGAGAAACTCGGAAAACCATCGATTGACTGTTAGTGTAGATGGCTTCGGGAACTACATTCACACGCCAATGATATCCCGACCTTCTATTCACAGTTATTCTGTTCAGTGACAGACTGATACGCGATGTTCTGCAGACCTCTTGAATACCAATACCCACCAATATCTCATAGACTCGAGAGAGAGGTGTCTTTAGGCCCAGTATGTTGTAAATGCTCTACTGCATCCGATATCCATGAGGACAGGTACTCGGGTGGAAGCTATACATGGAAACAAAAAAAACTGATCTTCGATCCTAGCCTTGGCATCCGAACGATCTTTATCTCAGCTCCATCACTGTCTGACTTTGAACTCCGAGAAAGCCAAGAAGTTCTTTGAATGGTTTGTGCTATGAGTGCGGTGGAAATCTGACAAAGGGTCTGACAAGCACGTCAAGACTCGTGTGGGGAGAAGTTCTGTACATCCGAGTGGCGTAGGAGAAAAAAGCGCCCTGCCACAACTCGGCCAAATGATCCACACCGACCTCACGTGTCGAATTGCTTGGGTATGAAGCCGACTGCCTTACTTAGTCTGGTGACTAGCCAGTCTATGAGGTGCCGCGATCCTACGGATGACGTCCACGCCCCTTGAGTCTTGACATATAGTGGAAGAGTGGCACTTGATGAATTTATCTTACATCAAGAAATGGGCAGTGATACGAACTTCAGTACTGTGACTCCATTTCCCCTAATGTTCCACTTCTCCGGACCTGACACCTCGAACAAGGACTAGCCCGACGAAAGATCTCTCAAAAGTGAAAGTAAGCATCGACACCCGTTTCAGGTGCCAATATTTCTCAGTTAAGTGTGTCATTACATAATGAAATCTCAGCTCACATATCCAACAAGACTAGACAACCAGCTGAACTGTGTCATTCCGAGTGTGTACTACGTATGACACTACTAATATCAAAAATTACCTCGAAGGAAAACTGAAAAAAAAAAGAAACAGGGCATCAATAAAACGAACAGGTGACCACAAAAATGTATCGACCAGAAACACCCTCAGTAGATCCTCTTTTGCGTCGAATGGACTAACACGAGGATATAAGATTGTCTCGGTGGCGCATGGAGTAGGGTAGAGCGACAACGAATTACATGTCGGGTTGCATGGGCATTACCTGACCGCCTTTTGCAGCGGTAGGCGTGAAAGTGTGCCAACGATCGTTGAAACGAACATCCAGTGGCCGACCACCATACATATATTGCTGAAACTTAGCTGTTGAATGGTGAGTCAAAGGTGCTCTCGAGATCAAAGCTTAAACATACCAATGGCGGTCTCGGCCTCTGAGACTTGGGCAAATTGGACCACACCGCATCCCTTGGATCTCGTCCCGTCGAACAGAATCTCCGCGAGCTCTACCTGTCCTGTAGTTTCGAACAGCTCCACCAAATCCTCATTGGCTGTCGACCAAGGTAGCTTTGAATATGTTAGTCTCGTGTCGCACTTGGACAACTGATGCAGAACTCACATTGCGAACCATGATTTGCTGGCTTGGCTCAGGTTCAATATAACCGTAGCCTCCGCCGTAGCTTCCGCCATAGTTATCCATGCGAAGGCCACCGTGGCCACCTGATTGATCGGGCCCTGGGTAGTCCGCATAGATGTCCTGGCTTGAGAAATCGCGACCAGGCCCTGATGCATATCCACCTCTAAAGCTACCACGAAAGCCACCACGAAAGCCACCACGCAGACCACGACCACCACCAAAGCCACGGAGCCCACCACGGAACGCACCTGGGCCGGAAAGGCCAGCATAACGATCCTGAGTAGCACGCACAATGAGTAGAGAATCAGGAAAACACATCGGAGTTGTTTACCTCGCGAACTTCAAGAGTACGGCCATACCAGTCAAAGCCATTATACATACCTAACGTAATGTGAAGCTATTGACCGGAAACTTTAAACAGAAGGACGCACTAATGGCTTGCTGGGCGTCCTTTTGGGTCTCAAAGACCACCGTGCCAGAACCTTTGGGACGGCCATCAGCACCGATGTTGATGTCAGCTCGGATGATGTTTCCAGCTGCTCGGAATAAATCTTTCAAATCTTGCCAACCTGCTTGGTAGGGTAGCTAACCGTGATATGAGCAGACATCAAATTCGGGGGAAGTGAAGCTGACATTGCCAACATAGAGCTGGTTTCCTGGATTTTGATGGGTACCGAAATAATTGTGATGAGGAGGGCGTGGAGGCGGTTGCGCATTGAGCCCTTGCCCAGCCATCGCCATACCGATTTTTCCTGGAACGGGGGTGGCGCCAAATCGCGACTCATTTTCTCGGTCCTAAATTATTGTCGAGTCGAGTTATACTCCTTGTGAGAGTGAACGACTTACTTCACGGATGAACACCGGGCGACCCAGAAGGGGTACTTCCGAGAGCTCACGGATGGCTCTCTGGGCATCCTCTGGCGATGCAAATTCAACGATACTATGCTATAGGTAAGCATAGGGTCAACAACAGGGATAAAACAACGTACCCGCAACCTTTCGAAACACCTGTAGGCGTGACCAACACTTCGGCGAAGAGGACCTCCCCAGCTATTTAACCCCAAAAGAAAACTCCCATCAATATCCTCTCGATCATTCCAATCATCCAACAACGGCAAAACCGGGAAGAAAAAAACGACAAAAGGCCACCAGCAGCACAACCACACCTCCACTCTCCCTCATCAGCTCATACTCGCACAAAAGCAACCTCCTGCCTTTTTCCAAAACGAGCGAGCTTCAGCAGAACGGATTCGCGTGAGCGGCAACCAAGGCCATTCCTCCCCTTTCCCGTGCAAAGAAAAAACATCTAATCTGAGATTCCCCCACCCACCTCCCCTCATAAATTCCATGAGATCGCGGTACTTGACGTCGTAACTGAGATTGCCAACGTAGACTCGATTTTCTCTCTTGCTAATCTTTGCAAATTCAACTGCTTCTTCATGGTCAGCGTTCATGGGACCACCGAGCGAGCGGGCAAATGGATCGGCAGGCTTGCGATCACGACTACGCGAGCGCGTGCGTGATGGGCTTCGCGAGCGAGTACGAGACCGCGAGCGACGGGAGTGCCTACGGTCACGCGGCGAAGTGGAGCGCCTACGGGGGGACCTTGAGCGGGTGCGACTGTGAGAGCGCTTGCGGCGCTAAAAGTGGAGAAAGTTATAAATACCGCAAGCTTTTTCGAGTAAGACAGCACTAACCTCGCCATTACGCCTTTCTTCCGGCTCCCAGTGGTCGGTACGTCTACTGCGACCTAATGATACAAGACGGTAAACTGTAAATTACTTGGAAAGAATAGGGATACCCGTACCTGAGTCCCTTGCCCGGTCTCTGTCTCTGTCGCGGTCACGGTCCCTATCACGATCTCTACGATCGCGGTCGCGGTCGCGGTCACGATCTCTCTCCCGGTCTCTGTCTCTGTCGCGGTCGTAGTCGCGGTCTTCCTTGGCCTTCATGTCAACGTCCATTTGAATAAAAAAACGAACGGGAAAAGGACTGCGAAAGAGGTAAGAGGCAAAGGTCAGCGTTAAAAGTTTCGAGCTCCGATTCAACGGATTCAGGCTCTAGTCAGGTGACCCCGGCGAAGCTACCCGCCACTACTAGTAATAGGTAACCGGGCGACCACTAATACCTAGCAAGTATAGGCCAACTGCCGCACCTCTGTAACCCAGAATCTCTATCGTATTACGAGGCGAACATCAATAGAACCAGGCTTCAAACCACATGCGCCGTGACAATCTTATTTAATACGGACTAGCAAGTAAGCACTAGTGGGCAAAAGTGACCTGAATCGATCCCTTTTCTAACTGAAACGTTGGTCCATCATGCACCATTTGTATTCAGCATCTGGATTACCGCCCCTTATGACTTCCTGCCACAGCCAGGGATTTACGTTGATCTACCCTGGGGTGCAAATCCCAAGCGGCCTAGTTTGTCCACGAGGGACCTAGATCGGGATCCATCCTGTCATAACCTCTACTTACGGAGATTTGACAGGTATACGCGGAGTTGGCATTTAGGCCGATTGATTCGTGTCAGGTGACCCAGAATCTCTTTATCCTCTTCGACCAGTGCCACTGCGATGGCCAACAAGGAAATGGATACCCCACCCATCACGTCTCTCATGGTGGGCAACGAACCACCCAACCACAGTAGACCAACTCCAACGCCTCCCTGGAACGCACCGTTCTTAGAACTTCTGAGTTTGCTCAAGATCATCGACAACTCAAAACCCGACCCCAAAATTGATGATCAACGCCTTTGCTTTCAGCCATCCCGCGATCTCTCCGAAATATCGAGAGTTTTTCTTTCGGTATCTATCTCTGACCTCCAGTACGATATTGACACGAATACTATCCGGATTATGGGTTCGGACGCCGTTCCACTGGCTGTAACTAAACTCCAAGAATATGCGAACAAAGTATTACGAAGGAACCAAGTGAGTATTTCCACACTCGTATCATACGCCTCACTCATGTACTGCCACTAGGAATTCAGGGATCGTTTAATCCAACGCAATCTCATAAATGACCCTGCCCGTTTCCTCCTCGTTGACTTGTTCACCTGCCCAGCCTGTCTCCACCCTCTGATTAGTTGTCTCGAATGTGACACTAAAGTCTCTTGCTGCAATCAGGCATGTCTAGCCTCTCTCGCTGTTGACTGTAAACAATGTCCTGCCCACAAGCGCGTCGTGTGTCACGACTGCCTCGAGCAGAACAAGATGATCGCCCCCCTTATCTGTTGTCCAATGTGCCAAATGTGGTGCTGTAAGGAAGACGTGGACTGGTGCGCCGGGCTAGTCGTCCAGCCCACCCTAGGGTCGAAGGAGCTAGCTGAGCTGTCCCGCGGGTGCGAATGGGATAGCGAGGCCGTCTTGCGGTCACATCCACCTAAGCCCGGTCCATGCAAATTCTGCACCGATCATGAACTCGCACCGGGTTGGGCCACCTGCCGCAATAGCATAGATGACATGACACCTGATCGCTGTCCGTCCCAGACTCCATTTATGACAGGTCATAATCTCCATGCTGCCCACTGCCCCGATTGCCTCGAATCTAGTCCGGGTTACCATTGTGCCTGCAGGCTCTCCTGGCTCTGCGACATGTGCTTTGCGGTCGGGAATAAGACCCTCGACTATCCCATCTTCGTCACCTGTCCCCGTTGTGGAGTCAACTATTGCACCGGCCCCCAGCCGTCGTGCACGGATTTTATCGATTTCTGCAGAGGCTGCAAGGGAGTCATACTCTGTAACAACTGTCAAGAAGAGGAGGAACTTCCAGGACGCTTTCAAACCGGAAACGAACTTCCGAAGCAAGTGGTTTTCACCGAGCGATGTGGTTTCTGTGAAGCTTGGAGTTGCGGCGACTGCGGCATTTCCGTGGGCACGGCGAGATGTTCTCACTGCCGTGAATGGTTTTGCCATGCCTGCATCACCGAGCTAGGAAGCGACATAATACAACCATGCATCTCCTGCAACGAGCCTATCTGCAGGGACTGCAGGGCGGACGAGCAGGGTTGCAACCGCGCCATGATGGTAAGCACTGGTGTCTCCAAAGCGACTAGAGGGGTAACGTTCCCATGTAGTTGTGGGCTATGATACCGCCCCATCCAGCCAACTTTTGAGGATCCTGGTGGGTTCATGATGACATAGACGTCGAGCGAGGTGTTATATGGTGTTATACTGCATCACTATGGCGTGGATGGCGGTGGATTTCCTTAGTCTTCAGTGCAAATACAAATACCGTTTTTCAGCAAAGCAAGGCAGAAGGTATGGCTGTGACTACCAACAACTCCCTGTAGTGAGCGGTATTGAAAAGCTGGGATAAATGTTCGTGTCGACTCGGAATAAAACGCTTGAGAACATTCGCTTTGTATGACCATGCTAGACTTGCACATGGGTTCAACTTTCGTCTTACATGTATGTGACTCAGGTCGGCTATGAATAATTTTAACTGAGCATTGCTGTGAGACCGGCGACTCTCGCCTCAGGGTAGGACTTCAGATGAGACAGGGACAGGGGTCGTGACACGCCCCTTGACTACCGCTAAGAGGACAAGCTCGGTACATTCCGATCCACGTACGATTGTCATGGCTATCAAACTGCAACCATCACGCCAAATATACGCGCGCCGGGTCGAAAAAAATATCGATCATCTAGAACAAGTTGACGAGAAAACGAACTAAAAATTAGGACAAGTTCGAGGCAAGGTCGGGTATGATACGATACATGTCCAAAGGCAGAACTGGATGGATTTATACATCTGCCGACGATCCGAGTTGCGGGGCTTATAGATGCTATGTAGTACAACTTTTGAGGCGGATGCTGACACAGACTGCCAAGTCCTGGCATGGTCAAGCAGGCAGGATGTTGATCTCCGAGCTCGTAGTATCGTCCACTTTCGGAACGACGACGAATGCAGTCATGAGCGCCGAAAACGCAAGCATCAACGAGCTCGCAGAAAGGACTGCGTTGCGAGCGGAAGACACGCCGGTCATAAGGGACACCACGACGAAGACGTTCAGCGGGACGCGAAATAGTGCCGACAACTGCAAGGGTAAAACGCCGTGAGCGAGGTGTGAGGTTTTCATGTATCAAAGGACAATGGACTGACCGTTGCGCGATGTTCATTCGAAATCAAAGTCCCTCTCAACATCCCCTGTATGGGGTAGTACATGCCGACACACGCCTCAAAGGCGCAGAATGCCCAAAAACGCACGTACTCGCTATGCGTGCGCGTGCTGAGCGCGAGCGCCAACGCACTCACGGCACAGACAAGGCTGCTTAGTTTGGCGTGGAGGGTCAATGATGACTCGTTATGTTCCCCAAGGCGCGGAGGCGGGATATACGAAGTAATGGCAGTATACAGGAGCGAGCCAAGCATCATGGAGATCATGAACGAAGAGAAGATGTATCCAAGGGGGAGCGCCACCTTAGGGAACGTGAAAGAGGCCTCTTGTAACGACGGCACCCAAACGAACACGAAGAGGTACATCGAGCCTTCGAAGCAGGTTTGGGTAAGGCCAATCACCAACAGGATAGGATCTGTAAGTCCACCGACACTATCAGTTTATACGCTGACCACTGAGAACGATATTCACTGTTGCGCACGATTTTCCATGCTTGGCCCAATCGCTTTAACTGAAACGGATCGACGCTCATGGCTGTTGTACCGCCTCCGCCTCCATAGTTCTCTGTCCACCTGGATTTTATCACGAAATATGCAAGAACCAGTAGCCCTCCACTCGCGACGAAGGGTGAGGCAAACGACTTGGTGAATGATACCAGCTGGTTGCTCACTACGCCAGCCCCTGTCGCGACGAACCCGTTAACAAGCGTCGCACGACCAAAGATGGTCGAGAGATCGGAAGACGGGATCGTCAGAGAGTTGGCGGAGGAAACCAACCATGATTCGAAGGCGGAATAGAGGATTGACGTGGATACCCCAGCGGTGAGACGCCCAAAAAGTAAAACGGGAAGATAGGGTATATTGATGCAAAGACACGCAAAGGTGTAGGTGATGCAGAATACAAGGCACAACTTCTTGCGGCCACTGGTGAATTGTTTATTTCTCATGATTCATCTAAAGAGGAACAAACGTACTGTTGATCCGCCCATACGCCGATCAGCGGAGCAGTCAGGCCCGCAGACATGAACCCGGTGACGAACAGAACTGCAACCATCCTTTCGGACATCTCGTACTGTTCACGGTACAGGGAGTAAACGTATGGGCCTTGGAGCCAGTCAGCACCTATTCGCCAGCGTCATTGAAGGTATGGGATGAGAAGACATCAGCTCGCTGTAATTTGGGGCCAAGATCAATCTCACCCATGACTATGGCGTAAACAAGTAGATATTGCCGCGTCAACCTTGCGAGTGCGTTTATGGGAACAGTATTGCCGCCATTCTCGAGATGATCTGCATGGTGATCCTTTGCTGAAGATGCCGCTGCTCGTTTCCGAGAAGATGCGTGATGTTCGAGAAGTAGGAAGACCAAGCAAGAAGAGACGAGCAGAATTAACTGTAGCTCATAAAAGGCGACCATCTCAGCCACCTGCGAGACGAATCGCTCGCTTCCAACAGCAGTCACTTCTTACTGCACTCCATCGCTGCTCAGCTAGTGTTCTGGGGAAGAACAAAAAATGGCGCACTCACCTTTGGATGTATTTTGCGAGCGATTCGTCTACCGTTCAGCGATCGAATGTTTCAAGTTGAGAGAGAGAGCACTATCAGTGTGACGTGATGTGTTTACGATTCACGAACACGTATTCAAACTGAATCAACTCGAAGGAATTCAACTTGGTTCGGGTTCAAGTTGTCATTCCCACACGGTTGGTTTGCCGAGATAGGATGAAAGCGAAACGTGGAGCAACCAGTGCTGACTGCCGATTATAATAGCGCAACCTTGTGTTGCAGCCGCCGCGTTCCCTTACTAGTGTTCATGTTCTTGAACTTGACCTCGCGAGCTATAACGCTCAGGCTTAACAAAACATCACTGCACGCACAGCAAGGCTAGGTGGTTGTCGTTATCTCCTTTGTGTATAACGATGAAAGCCGTGACACTTCCCTCGCTCAATGAAAGTGCTAACTTGTTTGACGGTTCGTGGAACTCTCGAGCGTTTCTTGCAGTGATGGATTTCCTTATCTCTATTAGTGTCTCACACCCATTTCCGTGGAGGCCATAAGCAGACCTCGCGATCCTGCTGCATTGAAACCATTCGGCAACTTGTTGTTTCATTCGGGTCGCGAAGGCACCGAAGCCATGTTCCAGGGTCAGATTTTTTGCTTTCAACACATTAATGCTCTCAATGGAATCTCCGGAGTCTTTAATCGGGTGTAACTATCCTTGAATCTAGTATAAAATCGACATAGATGACATTCAGTCCCATGGTTTGGATTTACAGTTCGATCGAGTCTGAGTGACTTAACTCGAAGAATACATCGGCCATGTACTGTCAATGCTCAGAGTGAGTGTTTTCGTTAATCTCCCATCAAACCACTTACACCGTGCTCGGATGAAAACCCAGCACCACAGTAATCGATTGATCGAGAACCAAATCATTCACGACACGAGTCCTTTCGGCGACGTGGACTGGTTGACATGACCACTTTGCCATCAGTGTCTGCGGAGCTGCGGGTAATCGACATTACTATTGCATGTAACAGTGGCTGTCCGAACTCACAGGTCGTTAGCAGTGAACAATGCAACATGTCTGACTTGATGAGATGTTGCGAGTGCCTATACTCGAAGGAGCGAGACACAAACTCTCCCTTTCTGTGGTGTCCATCTTGCAATTCCTGGAATCATAGCGTTCTGCTTCCAGCGCCGAGCACGAGGGAACTGGCCGAGCAGTCGTCCGAGTCGGATTTTGGCAGAGTCGATTGTAGGATCGCATCCCCCAATGCCCCGCATTGATTCTGGTCACGCAAATGCATGGAAAGCATGTCATGGTCAATCCACCGTCAGTCCGTCCCCTGCACAGCGTCTATCCATCTTCGTGTTCGACTTTACTTATTCCCGCGAGTTAATCGCCAGCGGAAGGATCGGCCCCGTGCTCATGGTGTCATCTAGTTGCATGATGCCTGTTCTGCAGTTGATGCGCTAAGTGCTTCCCACCTCATTTCGTGTCTTCGTTGTGGCGCAACATATTGCAGGAAAATACATGGGTGCCGACATTCTGGCTTTTGTCAGATTTACTGTCAGATCGATATTTGATTTAGCTGTCAAGAGGGACGTCGGGGGCGTAGAGTGTCCACAGCTTTTGACAGTATTTGAACAATATCACCAACGCCTTACCGTGGTCCATGTGCGAAGAATGCTGCTCGACCATCGAACTAGGTGATACAAAGATGATGCAGTACTTCAATATTCAATGATTACCATTGCTGGAGATGTAGCAATGGTGCTGGTGGCTACCAGAGGTGTTCCCCCCTGCGTGTTCTCTACTAGTACTACTTCAGGGCTGCCTCTCAATCAATCGATTATATTTGCCATTATACTATGCGCAATCCTACTGGCACAGCAAAGCATGGCTGAGCTGAACCAAGGCGAGGGGTATGGAATATCATCTTTTTATAAATAACTGAATGAAAGAGATGCATGCACAAGTCCGGCAGTCCGGTAATCGAACCAGTCGTGTCTGTCGACGGAACTCTCCAGCTCTCAATTACGGCTTTCTGCAGTGCAACCGGATGTGCACAAACGTGGGTATGGTATCGAAATGCAGATCGATTGCAGGGACCTCGCGGTACTTGTATCTATTATCTAGTAGCTACAGACGTAACTCATCCTAGAGCGAATCTAAACGAAGCATGAGGCAAATAACCGGAGGAGATAAAATAGACTCGATGAAATAGATAGATACAGCAATCAATGACAGCTCCAAAGTCCACGGCGAGAATACAGACGAAAGCAGTCGATCGAGAAGGGATCAAAATAGCGGATGACCGTCCATGAAGTCCAGGAGAGAAGCCCTACAATAATTGAGAGATAGAATGTAGTCGACAACCAAGGGTTGTGACACACTCAGGTTCCAATTATTGGAACCTGAAACTGACCACGAATCGTGATGCAGTGGATAAGGTGGGGACTGGGAGGCCATGAGCTCAGGCACTCGGCACGAAATGAACCTCCCAACGATCCCGCCCATCTCTAGACGGGGTTAAGCCCCCAAAGAAGACATTCGGTCCAAGGAAATCAATCCTCTTGACACCTTGCACAAATTCGCGTAGGTCGGCACGTACCCGAGATCCGAAATACTCAGAGGCAACAGCAGAAACACTGACCATAGCACCCATCTCCGCTGGAGATACGCTGCGGTTGAGGACATTGCGAATGCGTGCAAGCACGTCGTATGCGCTCACTCCGCGTTCGTTCCGCACTTCGATCGTGGACCAAGGAGGGAGCGAGGGGACACTCAGTACGAGAACCGTGCGAGCTGGGTGTACAGCTGGCTCCTGAAGCAGGGTTTGTGGGCAATATTGATGGAGTCTAATGCACTGTATATCTCGAGTCACATTGTAATACAACGGGGCTACGCCGGTCCATGATAGGATCGGATTAATAGAGATAATATTGGAGGGAACTCCAGAAGAAGGGTGGTCTGGGAACCACATAAGCAAAGTCGGTAGAAGAATTGAAAAGGACATACATTCTGAATTCGATGACGATGAGAAGCAAGGTGCAGAATTAGGATGGGGCAAGGACACGGTACGAAGTTGTGGGGCACTGGGTATCGGGCCGGGCGAAGTCGATGGGTAGGACGGAACCGAGTGCGAACTCGAGTTGGAGGTCCATGACTTGTATTGGGAGTCGGAAGAATGATACATCGAAGGAGTCAACGGAGGCGTCGGGAGAAGATGGTGAAGTAGGTGTTGGCGGCTCGATGGCGGCAGGGAGGGAGGGTCTTATACCCTGCCAGCCGTGGGCTATGGAACTTACCTTGATAGCGACCATCATGCGCGTGGACAAGAGTATAACCGCATTCGGTGAAGGGCGGGAGAGCAGACGTCGGGTGACACGACGAGCAAAACATCAACTCCCTGTCGGGTTACTAAATGAGGAAGTGGCGTCGGGACGCTAACCTAAACTGGAAGGTGGCGGGAAAACTGCAGTGAAGGCGGGACACAGGAAGCGTCGGGCGAGTGGCGCAACCAGCGCTTGATAGCTATCGATGGCTTATCGCTGTCAACGTCGATGAGCTCATCGCCCACATATCGTCGCACGTTGCTCCCAACAGCACCTACGAGTCTTTCACTGACAGGCTGACACGCCCTTCCTTTTCCGGCTTCCTCCCTTCTGCTAATGGTCCTGGTTGTGCTTCCTGTGCAAAACGCCCCACGTAACAGCGCCCCCGCCTTACCAATAATGACCCATTTCTGTCCATACGTACCACATGGTAACATACTGGCCACACTTGTCCACTGCCCAGAGATAATTCTTCCCTATCATTCACTTCAGCGCTGGTCAAAACCCCCATATGCCGTAGCGAACGCCACCCCTCATTACTAGGCTGTACAACTGATATAATACCCCTGCTGCGAAGTTCGCGAGTGCCTATCTTCCATGGTTATGGAAGTTGATGTATTTGATCGCCACCGTAACAAGACATGCAGCTTAGGAGTCATTCTAGCAATGAGGCAACCTATGTATGGGTGTCACTGTGTGGCGTGTTCTCAGCTCTCATTCGCTGTCAAGTTCGTAGTTTTCCTTCGATATGGGAGGTCCACACCATGACCATCTTTCACAATCTGACTTCATAAACAAGTTGACCACCAGAGTAGCCCAGGATGTCCACAGCTTGGCGGTGGGATTGTCACAGAATCAACATTGATATTTTCCCTCGGGAGTTTTCGGCCAGATCAGGACGGAGCACGACCGCCATCGTCAGTGACATTACTACCTCTACAATGTTGTCTGTTAGCTCGACTAGTCACATTCACTTCGGCGATGACATTCTGATTTATTTTTGCGTTGATGGTGACGGCCAATGGGCTGAATACCCATAGTGGTTAGTTGTCTTTGTTGGAGATCATTCCATTAGCTAGTACATACTTGGATAATTTTCGTACTTACACTAGATTACTATATTCGGACAGCAGCGTCCATTAGCACGCGTCCGCCTGCCACGCTTTCTCCAGTCTCGTACAACGTCGACTGGAGGTAAGCACCTACTGTACACTACGTATAACTACCTACTCACGTACCGCAGTCCTCACGGACTCGTGTTACAGAACGACGATCCTCCAACAGTCTTACCCTGCAGGGATTGGATACAGCCCATGTGGAGTCTTGGAGGTTTTCACCCCCACTCCGCGGAGTGTGGCATCTGTCGAGCCTATTATTTCGTGCCATACTAGAGCATGTCCGCCAGTTCTTGACCATTATTTGCATACTGACGAAAACCCGCAGCAGACCTAGTGTTCGTCGGTAATTAATTGCGGTTTGTCATATACATGTCTGACCCTTCGCAAATTTAATTTGATCCATGCAGCATTGGAGCACGCGGGGTTCTGATCTGGCAATAACGTCCATAGATAGTAAATCGTATCCTCATAGTCCTACAACCGAACCATAACTTACTAATGCCACATAGAATTGTCAGAGACCGGGCGAGCTAGAGCGTAAGGACTGTAAGTCCTGGGTACATCAGTATGTGAGGTAACGACAGTGGGTGCGGGTGCAGCTTACCTCCAGTCGAGTGATAGTAGACTGGAGGAAAGGTGCGGCGCGGTGTAATGCGAAGTAAACGAACGGTGTCCATATATGGTAATCTAGTGGGTGTAGCGTAAGAGAATGGTAGGTATGTACTGTACGACGGACTGATCTCCAACAAGAATTTCAGTGATCGTAGAGGTTACTCCTCAGTCAGAAGGATGCACCAGGAGGATGGTCATCATTTAACAATGTGTCCTGTCTCTATTGTCTGAAGCACGTGCCGATCTTCTGGTGGCGGTTTCCCCTCTGCCACGCTCACAGTAGATGAGCGCTCTGCTTGGCAAGCAGTGATCGTTCGAAGTCTCGATTTGATCGAGGTGTGTTTATTAGTGTTCTCACACCAAAGGAGCTTTGTAGCGATCACGGAGCCGTAGTAACGCGACGCCACCGCAAGGCCATTGGCGACGGTCTTCTTTCGAGTCAAGTCCTCGATTGGCTGACTATGTTAACCACACACAATAAATAACTTGGACCAATTATATAGGCCGACACTGGCCTTGCACTCTAGTTGCAGCTACAGTACTTCCTCCTCGACAAAAACCGATCATAGGCCTCAATCTATTGTGAGGTTAGAATTGCTCGGTAGAGGTATAAGCTAGGAACCTAAGAGAACTATGGTAGGTTAGTATAGCAGCAAATGCCTATGAATATAGGGCTTACCCTCAGTAGATGTCAAGCTACTGAGGAAATGAGCTGGGAACTACTTCGAAAGTGAGCGCTCTATGCTTATGTAAGAATTACCGTAAATGGAAGTCTAAAGCGTGCTGGTCAAGTTTACAACACGGTCCTAGTCCTTTGGACATTGTTTTGTACCCCATAGTACTCCAGCGGGACACGAAATGGATTATTAGAACTGGTTCTGTTGGCACCGTGTAGTACTGCTTGGGCCCTCTGGATATGAAGGTCAGCATATTTATATCTATGCTTGGCTCGAAATAATTGAGTCTGTCTTCAGGTCGCGGTCAAGGCCATTACCTTTCATTCCTCCTTTGACTCAGCTGAAATACCTGAGTTCTTGCGAGTAAGTTGACAAGCTAACCAACAGGTGACTTCGACCGTGACAACAAGTTGGCGTGTAATGGAATTCACCAATGTGTGGCCCATGTCAAGCTGCATGAATACAAGGACATGGCGAGCGTTTTACGTTCAACCCGTAAGTGAGCACGATTCGAAGGAGGCGGCCTTGTGCTTGCGGTTTCGACTGGCTATGTAACACGTATTTCGTGGCAGATCCGTCAAGTTATTCCCCTGTCCTGCTTGCATAGCGACATTGCACAAAGGTAGGTGAGTGCCAATACTGTCACTTTTGCGAGAACTACCATCCGACTGCACCTATTTTGGCTACCTAACCCGGGCGAAGGGAGACATCGGAAGAGAGGACATACCGTGCGAGTATTCCTCTGCGCCGTCGACTTCGAGAACTGTCATTTCTGACAACTTTCGCTTGGCCTAATTGCCGTTGAGACTTTTCATAGTACGTGTTCCGACAACGTACACGGTACACCTCACTATTGTTATTATTGTCGCTCATCACATTTCAAGTGCATCGTTCCCACAAAGCCTCCTCACGAAGGCACCAACGCACGTGACCTTCGCTATGTCCGTTGACTTCCCCCCTTTGCAAAATAGCCACCTAACGGTGAGCTTTTTGGGGACATAAGTTACATAAGGCCATATACCATCGTTCTTACGTGATCTCGTATCACGCGATCTAACGTCTGGTAGGAGCTGCGGATCGTATCATACAATTTAATTGTTGTATGATGTAACGAATAGTACAACAGCTATCCGTCCGTGAATACCGGGTGTATACCAGATGGAGGTACAAACTGAATGGCCCTAGTGCGCACCCGGCCCGACGAGCCGCTGCCCATACTAAGTCAAGCTCTAGACCAATATAGTCTCGTCACATGAGCCCATCGCAGACTTTGTGGAGTCCAGTGGCATGTACAGTGAAAGCATTGCATTTCCATGTGCTTTGATGTCAATAACCTTGTTGGGGGCCCTGCGTGTCCCATACCCTCGCACTGGTCTTGCCATCAGCTATGACTCGGCGCCTTAACCCACACACCAACTATCTGCGCTCCGGCGATAACGCAGCAGTCATGATATCTCCTCCCTTCTGCTCGAATTTGCTCGCCAACCTCATGCCAGACCTCTACTTACCCTCCCCTCAGGCTAGCCATTCCCTAGACCTAATATCTGTGCGCTTAATCTAATCGCTCCGCCTTTTTGAGATCAGAAGTTGGTCACTCTCGTCATACGAGCATTTCATCCAAGAACTATCTTGCTCTCAAGACAATCCGTTGCGGTACATCCCAGTACGTGTAAATGATAAGCATTGCGCAGACAGATTACAGCCATAGATGTGTCTGATCGACTAACAGCTACAAACGCAACTTAGACAGCTAGAAATGGATCTAAAAGGAAGTAGTATACAACAAACACTAGATGAGATAACAATAGCTTTGACACAACAGAGGGATACAGCGATTGACGACAGCTTCAAAGTCCATGACGATAGTGAGACAGTCCACAGAGAGAATACAGACGAAAGCAACCGATCGAGAAGGGATGGAAATAGCGGATGACCGTCCACGAAGTGCGAGAGAATCAGGCGCGATACACTACAATAGATGGGAAGTATAATATAGTCAACAGCCAAGGGCTGTGACACACTCAGGTTCCAATCATTGGAACCTGAAACTGATCACGAAGCGTGATGCAGTGGGCAAGATGGGGACTGAAAGGCCACCAGCTCAGGCACTCGGCACGAAATGTACCTCCCAACGATCCTGCCCATCTCTAGACTGGGTCAGGCCAGCAAAGAAGATATTCGGTCCGAGGAAATCAATCCTCTTAACACCCTGCGCATATTCGCGCGGGTCAGCACGTGTCCGAGCTCTGAAATACTCAGAGGCAACAGCAGAGACACTGACCATAGCACCCATCTCCGCTGGAGATACACTGCGATTGAGGACATCGCGAATGCGTGCAAGCACGTCGTATGCGCTCACGCCGCGTTCGTTCCGCACTTCGATCGTGGACCAAGGAGGGAGCGAGGGGACACTCAGTATGAGAACCGTGCGAGCTGGGTGTACAGCTGGCTCCTGAAGCAGATTGTGTGGGCAACCTTGATAGAGTCGGATGGATTGCACATCTCTAGTTACGTTGTAATACAACGGGGCTACGCCGGTCCATGATAGGACCGGGTTAACGGAGACAATATTGGAGGGACCCCCAAATGAAGGTTGGTCTGTGGATGGCATAAGAAAAGTCACGAGACAAAGAGAAAAGATCATACAGTGTGAACTCGATGACGACGAGTAGCAGGGTGTGGAATTGGGATGGGGCAAGGACACGGTACGGAGTTGTGGGGCACCGGGCATCGGACCGGGTGAAGTCGACGGGTAGGACGGAGTCGGGTAAGAACTAGAGCTGGAGGTCCATGACTTGTATTGGGATTCAGAAGAGCGGTACATCGAATGAGTCAGCGGGGGCGTCGGGAGAAGATGGAGAAGTGTGCTGACTCGATGGGGGCGGAGAGTGGGGTTTTATACCCCGCCAGCGATGGATTCGGGGACTTACTTTGATAGCGACCATCATGCGCGTGACCAAGAGTATAACCGCATTCGACAAGGGGCGGGAGAGCGAACGTCGGGTGACACGACGAGCAAAACATCAACCCCCTGTCGCGGCTACTAAATGAGGAAATGTTGTCGGGACACTAACCTAAAATGGGAGGTGGCGGGAAAACTGCGGTGATGGCGGGACACAGGAAGCGTCGGGAGAAGCAACGCAACCAGCGCCTGATAGTCATCGATGGCTTATCGCTGTCAACGTCGCACGTTGCTCGCCACAGTCTCGACAAGTGTTTCATAGGTGGTCCCGCCCTTCCTTTTCCGGCCTCCACCCTCGTCCCGTGACCCTACTCCCTTCTGCTTCCTGTGCGAAACGCTTCATATCAACTGACAGCAGCGTCTCCACCTTACCCACAATAGCCTAATTCTATCCGTGCGGGTTGCACAATAATATGCTGGACACACGCTCTCCATTCCAGAGGCCAAACCTTCTTTCACGTCGTTCACCAGAGCAGGCCGAAACCCCCATATGGTGTAATGGACGCCACCTCTCGGACTACGCACTCGACACTAGATTAGCATCTACTCTGACTGTGTGGCCTAGGAAAAGGAGGACATCGGAAAAGAGGACACGCCGAGAGAGCGATCATTTCCGCTTCATATTTGAGGGCTCTCATTTCGGACGACTCTCGCTTCCTCGATTGTCGTTGAGTCTTTTCTTCGTATGCATTCCGGTAATACATATCTCATCATCGTCACTATTACCATGGGTTACATCTGAAATGCATCCCAGCTGCGAGTCTCCTTTGTGAAGGTGCTAATGTACCTGCCTCTCACCGTGTTTGTGGTTCTCCTTTGCGAAACAGCCACAGAGCAGTGAAATATAATGCAAGGAAGCTAAGTTGAGATATACCATCGATGTTCTTGCGTGGCATCAGCCTATGCTTCGATACTTGTGAATAATACGAGGAAGATGACTAGCAATATACCAGCTTTAAATAGAGACGCATATATTATAGTAGTTTGACGACAATATGAATAGAGGAACACGATAGCGAAAAGACGATGAGAAGGCGAACACGATGTACAGCGAAACGAACATGAGTCCATAGAAGTTCACACCAACATCACAATATTTCCACGACCGCAGTACGAACGTCCCTGGAAAAATTGACGCTACGTTCCACTCCTGGAGCAACGATCTCGTGCTCTGCAGCTACCCGCTTGAACTCTCCACTGGATTGTTGTTGGAGTAACAGTGCGTGGAATGGTTGGTGCAGACGGGTAACCAATCGCAATGCGCGGGTGTACTCGTCCAATGTGGCAGCGGGTACAGCATCCAATGGCGAAGAAGGTGCAGATCCACTCTCATCCCCCGGACCAAACTCGAACTCTCCATCATCTTCATCATCCGCAGTGCTTCCCCAAGCGAAACCGTCAGGCGGATCGCACAAATTGTGAATCCAAGGATGAACGAGAATGAGCTTCCGTGGCTCCGACAGCGAGAGCCTGTCCGATGTTTGGAATTCAACCACCCCAATCCCTGATACCCGAGCACGGTAACGGAATTGCTCGCCATACCCAAGGTTTTGTACACCGAGCCTTCGAACCGCGAAGATGATGCACGGAAGATAGAGTCTGCGGTTGGCAAAGCGAGCCGGAGCTAGAGAGGTGATCTGATCATGGATTTGTATAGCATCCGTATGAGATACTGAATTTCTTAATTCTGCAACGCAAGCGTCCATTTCAGCACTATTGATGGCAGGCGAAGTATCCGGAGGTCGACTGTACACCACGAGCGTGGCAGGAAGACAGCTGTTATATGGTGATGACCTGCCGATCCAGTCGAGCGCCGTCACATCTCCCGAACGAGCCACGATCTCCTCCAACAAGTGACCCAACGCGGCATCTCCTTCTCCGTAGTCTGGCCGGATATCACTCTTAAAGATACCAATTAATGAGTATGCAATGTCTTCTTCCAGAGTTGCATGGCGTGTCGAGGCGAGTCGTAGCTTCTCCCTGACGCCGAGAACGTCAGGATTGAAGTCAATGATGGCTTCACGAGTAATCCCGATGGCATCCGCGAGTTCCTGCATAATCTCTGGTGATTCCTTGTGGTTGCGCCTGGTGTCACCTAGGTAGGGC
>JBBPKJ010000262.1:0-32950 GCA_038089195.1 Brasilioporus rufonigricans
TCGACTGATACGGGGCTAAAGGAAGCTCGTCCGCATCCATTGGCGACGTTTCTCAAGACACACAGGTCGTTGGAACGGAGATGATACGAATATTGGTGGTAGTCTAAGTCAAACGCGCGGGCGAGATTATACTGTATTCGAGGTCATGGCAGTTGCCAAATCTGCGACGGTCACAATATCTCAATGACTCGAGGTAGTCTCTATTGTGCATGAACGGATCCATTACCAAGAGTAGACTGAACATAGTGGTAACAATAGGTGTAAGTGTTTCTTGAACCGCGCTCCATGAGATCAAGCACATCGTCAGGCTCAAGGGATACAGAATCTACACAAGAGCATAGTGTGCAATACAGCGCTCATGCAGCAGTCGCGAAACCAACAGCATTCCTTCCCAGGTCGTATACCGTATAGTAGCGCCTAAGGAAGACGTCACCTGGAAGGAAATCAGTGTACATCCTTGTATAGTCACGTTGGGTTTTTACCGATGATCCAGAGAGCACCACCAGGCAAGTTGATGTCCATGCCAGTGAAAGAAGAGATGCATGTCCCTTGGATATTGAGGACATAGTCGGAGCCCGCCAGGGGATATGGCTTGCCGTCGAAGAAGAACGTCAATTCCGGTAGTGAGGAAACCCTGGAACAGTCGACTGTATACTGGCCATTCCAAGAGCGCTTCGCACCAATTTGAGTGTTCAACATCTCCGCCACGTCGGTAGGGAGAGCAATCAGGGAGGTTCCTAAGAGGTTGAGTGTTGTCTCCAGAACAAGACGGTGCCCTAAGCTTACCGGTGTCAATAGCAGCACCAGTGTTCTCGATTTCGAGAACATCATCCCCAAAGGCCACTCCGTTGAGCTCGACCTCCCAGTACGCCTTGCGGCGAACAGGGGCATAACTGATTTCGCCGGTATAGCACGAATGGTCGATTCCACCGAATATGGCCTCACCGCCATCCTCGTCTGAAGAACCGAGGCGGAAAGAGAATACAGGATGGTCAAGAAGACCTTGATGAATCATATTGTAGAACGGCGGGACTATACCATTCACCGAAATGGTATCATATGCAAGACCGAGAATACCGTCAAACCTTGTCAAAGGTCAGAACAAAGTCGCATGACAAGATCTGTTACCTACTTGCCGAAAGCAAAGGCGAGTCCGGGCTCCTTGGTGGCCTCGGCGAAGTCTTGGTGGCGAACAGTAAGGTCTCCAATAACGAGCTCGTCCTGCGAGACGAATCCCTGCATGGAACCAGAACCATACTGGATAGAGAACTCGGAGCCATTGGCTTTGTAGGTAGACGACTCGTCCGAGTCATACTTTGAATGGAGGAAACAGGCGATAGAATTGCAACCGGCGCTGGGTACCCAGAGGTTGCTCGAGCTACAGGAGATGAGTGAAGGGTGTGTAGGGACGAGGAAGATACAAACCCAGTGTCAAGAACGACCTTGAAGTATTGAGGAGGCGTGCCAAGAGAGATCTCAGTGTAGTATTGTGCGTTCACAAAGTCTGAAGAGAACGAGTGAACGTGGTGCAGGATGACAGGGAGGGCTGCATACTCGAGAGAGGGACGCCATGGCCACCGTTGAGGAGATCCTCTTGCGTCCAGAAAAGGTCGTCCTCCTTGGGGCTTGGCCGCACGTTGCGACCGGTACCGCCAGCACCAAAGAGGGGAAGCTGTTGGTAGGGGAGCTGAGAGCCGTACTTGTCTGCGAGGTAGGCGGTCTCAAGGAGATGACCCGGGGTGACAGAAGGAAGCTTCTGTAGCTTGAGCTTGTGAACGCCAGCAGAGGCGAAGGGGAGCAGCAGGAGCGCAGCGAACGCAGAGAGGAACATGGCGGGCTGAGGAACAACTGCGGCACAAAGTCCAACTGTCCTTTAACGGACCCCGAAAATCTGCCCACGGGCAATCCGGAAACCCCCGGATTCACTCGGGTCGGTCTGAGCCTCGACGGGGACGACGACGCTGACGATGGCTGCGCTCGACGGGGACGCGCCCCTCTCCACCATCGAATGTCTCATCCTTGCCCAGGCCGTCTACGAGCATGGCGCAGACGCCTGGCAGTCTGTATCCAACGTGCTCTCAAAGCACCCTGCCCTCGCCCGTCCGAAAACCTTTTCTCCCCAAGTCTGAGTCGCCCTCCCTAGCCACGTATAGTTTACTCAGTGTATTATCTAGTCCTGTCATCAAATCTACGTCCGTCTCATGAATGAAGCGTCGCTCGAGTGGTAAGACAAAATTCGCTATGTCTCCCCATGCTCATCCGGCGCGCCAGCGAGTCAGAGGGGAACAACAAACCACATGGTAGGCTCCTGCCCATCTTCGCATGTACTCTCACTCACCCTGACATCAGCCCCACTCAATCTAGCCCTCGCACAACGCCACTATTCTGCGCGTCTTGTTCACCTTCGCGATTTGATCGCCACAGAGGAGGTCCGGTTCAAGCAAGTCATCCATTTCCATCCCCTTTCCACACCTGTTCATTTACTGTGCAACAGGCGCATCGTCGCAGAGATCGACGAAATCCGCAGTGGCGCCTGGGACGACAAAATTAGAGCCAACCTCGCTGGCGATGGCAGCGCGAATCCCGGTGACGTGGCAGACTCTCAGTCGCCCGTTGAACCGATATCAGTACGCCCACAGCATGGTGTAGATGTTCAGTCCACACTGAGACACCTTATCATTAGGAGCCACCACCACAGAGTCCGACAATTGATCTCGTCTCCACGGACGGAACTTTGGCACAGACTCCCGAAAGAGACGATACCGAAGTTCACCCCGTCGATGATGCTACAGAGCAACCTCCTATTGAAGTGCCACCTGATCCACCTGTTGACGAGCAAAGCGTTCCTGTCACAGAAGATGTCGTACTTGAACCCCCACCCGCAGATATCGTCGAGATTCCCCCCGAAGAGCCTCCTACAGCAGAAATTTTAGAAACAAGTAAGCCGACACCCGACACCGCCCAGATGGACGTCGAGGAATCTGTCGTTCCTCAAGAGCCAGACAGAGCCAGCGAAGAGTCGCAGCAGCGCGACGGTATGCGTCGTCCGTCATCATTCTTGAACACTCTTGACACAGTCGCATCAGGCAAACGCAAGATTGTAGACCCGGACAACCTCGAGGAAAGTCTACGAGAAAAGAAGAGACCTCGGGAGGATTCCTCGCTAACAGACACCGACGATCAAAGTATGTGAAGCCAACTTTGGCACGTCCCCCTCGCTCATGTTTCGCAGCTTCCCGAAAACCCAGCCTGGCGCACAGCGAGCTCGTCTCTCAACACCAAACACCGCCATCTGTCCCCAACAAACGTTTCCAAACTGTAATTGGAATGCTTCACAGTCAGATCTCACAACATCGCAATGGCAACATTTTCCATAACCCTATCAAGAACTCGGAAGCACCAGACTATCACGACATCATCAAGCGGCCCATGGACCTCAAGACTATCAAGGCCAGGGTCAAAGACGGAGTTATCTCAAACTCGCTCGAGTTTCAGAGGGACGTTTACCTCATGTTTGCGAATGCTATGATGTACAACCGTCCATCAAGTGATATATACCGCATGGCTGAGGAGGTAAGCGCGTGGTCTTTCGACAATGGTTTTTCTTTAACCCGAGGCATTATGTAGATGATGGCGGAGAGTGAAGTGCATATAAACACGTTTCGGCAAACCGAAGGATTTATACGTAGCACTCGTTCCTAGGTTTGTTGTTCCTGTGTGCGCAAGGCAGGTCGCTCGGCGTCTGTCTGTCTGTTTGTTGGGAGACAGTGACACAGATGACATTGATGCTAAAATACAACATAAAAGCGGGAGTAAAGCAGCATGAAAGTTTAGAACCAAGGATGGTAGATCTCCGACATTCTCGTGAGTTGAATTGGATTCGTGGCGGTTGATATGAGGTTAGTGACTGTCTGTATGACCGGTACGGTTGGCGGTGTCGATACCAAACTGATCTGCTCTCAGTCAGCAAATGCCGAGCTGGCAAGCCGGACATCACTCACCTGATCACGCTCAAGCTTGCATGCCATTACTTCAGCGCGCTTGACAACGCCATCGATGTTGGCTGCACAGTTCGTCCGGAAGGAGATGTCAAACGTCCATGGTTGACCTCGGCCATGCAGCCAGGTCATGACTTCGTCGCGAGCGAACAAGCAGAGTTGTTGTTCCAAACCAAACTAAATTTCCTCGTCAACAATTTTCGAAGTTACGGTGTTTAGAGCGCACACTTACGTCGGGTTCCGTGAGACAGCGAGCAATAACCATGATGCCAGATGTAAGGACACCCTCGGTAAAGAGAGGTCCAAGGAATCTTTGCATGTTCGGCGTAAAGCGGAAGGGAACCGCATCGTTCGAAGCGAAGACGGGTGCTTGACTAGCAACACCAGGAAGCAGCTCGCTCATGGCAATTCTGCCAGTTGAACGAGACAGATGGAATCGGGATGGTGACCTGCTACTGAGACAAAAGACGTATGTCATGAAACTTGTCGCAGCAATTTGCAATGCGAACTGTTTGCGCATTTTCCAGAGATCTGCAGGGCCACCCATGACATTGAGCATATACTACGGGAGATGATATCAAAATCTGAATCGACAAAACTATGGTTGGAGTCAACCGACCTTGGTAAGGACGTCGTCCGGAACGAGTTTTGCCACAACTTCGTCCATGATATCCTTCCGTAAAGTGAACCACTCTGCCTTGCCAGGCTAAGAGGAATGAGAAACTCGGAGGAAGGGTAATTCCAATGAATACGTACAATTCTCTGGTTCACCTGTTTGAAGTCCAAAAGGACACTCTTCAATTTCTCTCCGGAAACGAGTATGGGATCCTCGCGTGTAATGCCGGTCTCTTCACAGTGACGATCATAGATATCGCCCAGTGTCACATATGACGAGTCATTCTGAAGCAAGCGGAGATTGGGGCTGCAAGATATGGCGGCGGGTATATGGAAATTGAGGTTGCGCTTACGCGACTCTTTCTTTCGCTCAAGTGCCCTGTCGGAAAGCTGAGAACAGCATTCAGACAGAAAATACTACAAAGCGAACGCACCCATTGAATATCCGAAACATTTGCATCACCCGTTCCTCGCGACGACAATGGCGGCCAGATGGAAGCTGTACAGAGAACGACGTTCTTGAGTGGTCACTACCATGGATAGTGAATCTCTTCCAGCAGTAACCGTGAGATCGACAGTTCTCGAACTTGGGACCAAATCTCTGGATGTGAACAAAGTTCTGATTGCTTTCCTTGTCCTGAATAGATGTTTGAGTACTTCTGGAATTGTGAAGTTTAAACCGCTTACTTCCGTATATTGTCCAGGAACTTCAATGTCATCGAATTTGCCATATTGGAACTCGGTCAAGTAGTGACTCAGAAGGTCTAAAGATTGGATGCGAGGTCTCGAATCAAGGTATTTCTCTTGCCGATCTCTCCAACGTTGCAGTCGACGAATGTACTCGTAATAGGTTGGTTTGCTCCTCAAGAAATCCTCCTCATATTCCTTCTGCTCGGGAACACGTCAGAGAAGATGGACTTAAATCCTGGCACCGACGCACCCGTGCAGGACCAGATAAATTAGCCGCCATCTTCGTTAGATTGTTGATTGTGTGTGGTGCAAGCTGACCGTCGTCTTCAGGCGCATTCGTACGCGAGACATAATTCTATATAGGATTAGAAATTAGATGCATGAGGAGGGAAATGGGCCACACACCTGAATGGCATCTTGCAGGAGCATACTTATTAATCGATAGATCTCTTCTTCAGGTGGTGCCTTGAATCTCTGAAGTATCTGATCCACCATAGTCTCCATGCTCAGAATAAGGAGCGGGAAAGCGGTCTTGAGTATCTGTACGACCTCATCGACGTGCTCCCATCCTTGACGGACGGTATAGGCGGGTTGGACCTCGGCAGCGGGATGCTGGCCAGGTAACGATGGCGCTGCGCTGGAGCTAGAGACATCTGCATGGGTAGAAGGCACCTGTTGGCTCCCGTTAATGTCGACATTGGGGTTCTCCCGCTTAATGATCTCTCCAGCAACTTCAGCGGTCGCATCCTGCATAGGTTGGTCGTTGTCTGCACGTTTGATCCCATTAACCGCGACTGCCTGGCTCGCCTGCATGGCACGAGCAGCTACGGCTGCGGCCGCCTGCTTTTTGACGAAAGCCATGTCCTCTTTGGTCGTTCGCAGGGGGAAAAATAGTGCCTGTACAAGGATTAGCCACAGAAATGTTGAGGCATCGGGATTACTTACTTGAGGGAATAGCTTGGCTAGGTTGAGAAGGATGTAGCGAGCCTGTTTTACCTCCCGCTGATTGATCGACAGACACAGCTGAGGAATCAACGATATCCAATACCAAAACGCTGCCTCTCCTTTATAGGTGTCGAATGCGCGAGAGATCGTGAAGTTTCCGTCGTCCACACTGAGAAGCCAAAGCACGCGAGTGAGTAACGGTCGACTTTTGCCACTCTTGTACAGCCCTGCAGCTTGGAGGTAACAGCTGACAGCACTAGCAGCATGGGTCATATCGGTGGGTACCTCTTTGAACATCCGGTCGTGGTAACGGCCCCATTCTGCCCATGCCTTAGCCTGCGACATGTCCATCTGTACAGCCTGCCCGATTGCTAGATTCGCATCCTCGGAACGACCACTCCTTGCGTGGAACATTCCCTTAAGCGTGAAGAATTCTGCCTTTTGCGCACAGGAAAAGTACATCAGATTGGTATTGTTGATGACCTCTAGACCAGCCTGTAGGTCATTTGGTTTCTGGTAGTGGCAACGGGCTTGTTCCCGAAGTTTGAGGAAGGCTTCGGATATTTCTATGTTGGGGAGGGTGTATATCTTGTTCAAGGAACTGAAACACACATCCAGTAACTCGTGCTTTCGAGCAACATGGGCAAAACGATTGATAATCCAGGCAGTTTCATGGTAACCTCGATAGCCTGCGGTATTAACACTGGTAGAGGCTGGATTGCCGTTCTGATTGTTGGTAGAGATGAGAGGGATGTAAGCCTTATTGATCGCGTTAAAAACGTTCTGCCGCCATGCCACCAAGTCACTCCAAATGCTGATGTCATCATGAAGGTTGGGTAATCTTTCTCTCCATGCTTGCAGGACCATCTTCAGATCAGACGACTTCTTTTCCAAGTTTTGGGCGGTTGTAGTCGAGAGAGAACCGAAAATTTGAACAGCTTCTTGGAGCTCCACGAACTGCTGGAAGTGTTGCAACAAGGGAACGTGGGCAACAGAAAGGTTCGGAGGTAGTCCAACCCATTTGCGAAGGGAGAGCTGCATTGCGTCTTCGAGGATCTTGGTGAATTCCGTATTTTTATCCAAGGCAGCCGGAAGTTTTAAGAGGGCAATGAACGCCTCGAACACTCGCCTTCGAGGAGTGGCGATATCGGGAAGTTGGTTGATTTGTTCTTCCAAAGTCTCCCTATGTTCTGTCCAGTCCTTGATCCTCCAGGCGCTTTCAAGCATGAGCTCCTGATTTCCTTCACTCCTGGCCAACTCGTGGAGCGTATCCCACTGCTGGAGCTTCTCGGCTGCGAGCATCCAATGATCTTCCCAAAGGAAATATTCCGTTTCGGAAAAGGCAATGGCACCCGACTTCGACCTAGTTTGAGCGAGTTCGTAGGTGGTTTGTGCTTGCTCCCACATGCCGTGCTGCTCATATGCAAGACCAATGTTAGTCTCGAGATGAAGACAGCGACGACGCCATAATCCATAGAACATATCTTCTTCCGCAAGCTCGGCGTAGAGGTCGGCCAAGGAATCAAAGACGGTATCGCGTAGACTGGGGTCGTCGTCTCGCACATAATCTAGCGAGTGCTCGAGGACTTCCAAGCCAACATGCCATGAACCATAAGTTTTGCACAGGAATTTCACAAGGTGAGGAGGCAGTATCATGGGGGGATTGCAAGCAAGGACGCCACTGAGAAGGGTTTGGATTACGTTTGGACGCATCTCGGCCTGTTTGATGTGGTAATCCTTGCTCAAGAGATTGATCATGTGAACAGTCATATCAGCCTGCTCCCTCCTAGATAGACATTTCCAAGTGGCCGAGAACGCGGAAATCCACATGTCTTGAGCGGCGAGCGGATCGAGAGAGGCGATGCGCTGCATTGGGCGCACCACTGAAACAGCTTTGTGGCGAGTCGTGAGATATCCTGCAATGGGCTCGAGGGTGAATTTCCTCTCTGGAACGAGGGGCAATTCTGCATCCACAGAACCAAGGAGAAGGTGTAAGGCGACGGCGATCCAGTTGTGATCCGCAAGGGGCTCCCAATTCTGGACAGCAAGGATGTAGGCGAGACGACTGGAGGGAGAGCGGGGAATACTAGCATCCAGCAAGTCCATAAAGCGTTCCCTGAGGTTTACATCTCGTGCGCGGGTCCCAAGCAAGAAGCATTGTTCTAGTCGGGACGTCAGGTCACTTCTCCGTAAGGATGGTTCGGTATAGATGTCATAGATCAGTTCCAAGTAGTCGTGGAAGAGTGCATCGGCACGAGACTCGAAGCCTGCCATTTTTTGCAGCACGTTCAGCTTGTCTTTCATCGTAGGGTAGGCTTCATTTTTGGCTAAAGCCCACTCCCGCATTACATCGAGCATGAACTGGCAGAGTGGTTGACTCTTTGACTTCTCCGCAAGTGCCGTGAATGCACCCAAGAAAGCCTTGCGCTGCTCACCGAGGTACGGTAAGGTAGCTTTGCATATCTCGATGATCGACGTGATAAGCCGAACTCCATTTTCAAATCCAATCGTATTTAGTGCCGAGTTAACGTGGTCCTTGGCAAGTTTGGTGAAAAGTCGCAAGAGAGAGGCGGAGAAGTGTTGTACACGCTCAGAAGAGACCTGCACGACGGACTTCAGCATGAGGAGGGTTCCCCGCAGCGCGTTCGTGTTTGCTAGACCGTCTTCAACCGCCGAATACACAAAGTTGTGAAATTCGGACATCTCGCCTTGCTTTTCATCCTTATCTGGGAGAGGGAACAGACGTAGCAAGCGCTCGAAGATGGGGTGTAGAGCATCGTGGAGACCTTGTTCATCTGTTACCAGGCCTTTGCGCACGAGAGACTGGAGGATAGTGGCGTTTGCGGTATACCAATCGTCATCTTTGTCAGCTGTGACAACTTGTAAGACTTTGGCCGCACTGAGAGCTTGGTTGAGTTGTGGTTCCGAATCTAGATCGGTCTTCCAAGAGCTGTCAGGATGGTGGTGGTAAGGTCGAGGCAAATAACTTACTTGTTCAAGTGCCCTCGAAAAATAGTTCAACTTCACTGTTACATCGGACCAACCAGACGATGAAACCATTTGTTGCAACAAAGTCAGCGCTCGAGGTACAAGAACAGTCTTGATCGGGGGATCCAATGTTGCAGTCGCCAAGCGAACAAGGAAGCTCACGATGCTTTCTCGGAACGACAAGGGTGTAACCCATGGAGCCACGACTGGCTGGGTTTCAATATCCCGAGGATTTTGTTCCCAATCAAAGATGACCTGTGAGATGTCGATGGACAACATACGAGACTCTACTGACGCTGTGCCGGAAAGGCCCAACTTGTTCAAGGAATTGACCATGTGGGGGATGAAGAGAGCCCGAACCGGGTAGAACAAATGAGGCTGCCGAACTAGGAGCTGGTAGATCATAATGATCTGTTGGAACCCATTGCCCTCTTCTGCGAGAAGTCTTCGAGTTGTCTTTGCCCACTGAGGGTAGCCGATCTCATCTGCTCCAGACCTGGGAAGTACGGGAGCTAGTATATCTAGGGCCTGTTTGATGAGGAGTTTGCCCTCGGTGTGCGGAGGACGAAGTAGGCCAGTCCATGCACGAAGGATGAACTTCTGCGGTGTATCGAACGCTTCGAAGAAACGAGCGGCAAGGAGATACGCGGTTTGTTTGACGACTGCATCGTCGGAGGTAATGTAATGCCAAGCACAACGAATAATGTCTTTCTTGACGTCCTCCAACAATTCGGAAAAACGATGTACGAGGACCGTGGTCAAATGCAAGAGCTCGATCTTGAACATATCATCGGCTTCTACGAACACGGAGTCGTCAATCATGGGCTGCCAGATGGTTCGGTGAAGGGCAGTTATGAAATCAGTGTCGAGAAGGCCCTCCTTGTTTGGCTTATCAGCCTGAACAAGGATGGTTGGTGTAACGATGAACCGCAAGAAGAAAGTCTTCGTTCCCCAGGATGCAGCCTGGTCTTCGAACCACATGAGGAACCGAGCGAGGACGTTCCGGCGATAAAATAAGTCCTCGTTCAGAGCGACATGACGGTATAGGAACTGTGTTAGCCGTGTAAGATCCATCGGTAGATTGCGAGTGTAGACAGCGACAAGCTCGAATAATAGGTCGATCCTTGGTATTTTCTCGAGCACTCTTTGAAAGATGGACAACGTGACAGATTGTCTGCGGATGGAATCTGGGGCCGTGATGCCTGCTTGGTCAGACTGCAATGGCTCTGATCTCCAGATCTCGATTACAACATCGATCGCCTGACTGTTTTCGGACATCCAACCTGGCTGCAACTCTGCGAGGTCGTCCAGGAGGTGTAAACCGGGTAACAGTAACGCTGGGTCGCCACTTTTGAAGCAGTGGGTAACCAAGGTTTGTGTCCTAGATGCCAACTCTCTCTCCACATTGGGAGCAAGTTTGGCCAGTAGAATACTTCGTAATGTTCTGAGATGACGCGGTTGATGCAGGTGACGAAAAAAGAAATCAAGGGCCTCCCCTGGATATCGATCGAGGTACTTCCCCAAAGGCTCGGAGAAGGGAGTCCTCCCGGAGAACTGCATCTGTGCTTCCGTCTGCACAATGGCGTTGACGAGGTTTTCCAAAAATATATTTGCAGCAGAAGGGAGAAGGTGGAAAATGTTTGCCAAGCGGACGAGTTTGGTAATGCCTTCATTTTCTGGAAGCGGAAGACGAGATGAAGCTTGGAGCATTTGAGGATCTGCAACTATGCGAAAATGATCCAGAAGCTTATGACCAATCTCGACCTTGAAGTAGTTGATTAGCAACTCCAAAAGACGAGCCAGGCCTTCCAGTCCTGAAACCGAAAGTCGCTTCGGATCCGCGAGATTCATCAAGATGGGTCGCAAGCCGGTCTGCAAAAGCTCTTTTGGAAGGCGAGTTTGATGGGTGAGCACCATCCGAAGTCCCTCGTGTGCTACTTCCTTGACTTCCTGGGACGGCGAGTAAAGAGACTTGAAGTACACACTCGTCACTCTAGATTAAACTCTTCAATCATCCTGCTAATCCACAAAGGACTTGTTCTCACCTCTGCCGGGTCTGATGTTGTTTGGCAAAGAAGTCTGTCATCGGCATGGAAGCGGTCAATAACTTGATACAAGCCACTCGAAGCTTGATTACTTCTAGTCCGCCTTGGCGAAGATTAACCCGCCCAATATTTAGGTCGTCTGCATCAGCCAACGCAAGAGTCTCGTGCAAAAGTCTGAGAAGCTCGTCATTGAGTTCTGGAAGTGGTGGATCAAGGTTAATGCAGAATCGCACTGCGTCGATCATGCCAATCTGGATGGGGAATGACAGCGCGCGCAGAGGCTTCGTGTATATCGCAGTAAGCATGCGATCTCGGTGGGGGAGAAGGAGATCATGAGCGGATTTCCCAGTGAGCTCAACGAGTAACTCGATGCATGTTTGGACCGCATGCCGAACTACAGGATTGGGACTCGAAAGCTCCGAGAAGAAGATGCCAATGAGATGGACCAACTTGGTTCGGGAAGTGATAGGAACATCGGGAGACGTTTCAGCCTCTGCACTTCCTACCCGCAGAACCCTCTTCAGGACATCGACCACATCACCAACATCACGGGGAAGGTCGTAAGGGAGCTCCTTTAAGATATGCAGAAGAGTGCGAACGAAATCTACTTCGCGATCCTGGATCCACTTCACTCCAAACTCTGGAGTGGAGGTTAGAATTCGGATACCGCTGCAGCCTGCACTCTTCTGCACCCATGAGGCATCCAAGCATATGGCGCTGAAACGACTAGCAATCTGATGGAGTATTGGAACGATATCCAGAGGGGTAGTAGCTTGATCCCTGCCCATTGCAACTAGATCGTTGATGATGTGAGTAACTAGGTCTTGTCCCTGTCGAGCCTCTTCTTGTTTCTCGCGTGCCAGGGCTCGCGGCAACGCCTCAAGATAAGACGCCAGTAACGAACTAGGATACCTCTTGAGACCAATTTCTTTGGTTGCATTCTTGCGCATCTCCAATGCAAAGATTGCCTTTGAAAGCTCGTGGATGAACTTCTGTGCGTCTTCCTTCAGCTCAGAGGCATAGAAGGCGTCAAAAATGGCCTCAAGACATTTGACAAAGACGGCGGCTTGGTTTTCATTGTGAGTATTCTGTTGAACGTATGGACTCGCAAGCGAAGATACCGGGAAGAATAAGGACGAACCTCGTGCACCAGGAAGGTGACACATGATTCGAGGAACGTGTATGCATACGCTCGATGAGGGTGTGCCATTCTGTGCATGGCACGGGCTGCGAGACTCGACATGGCATACAAATCCATCTTCTCGCTTGTTCCGCCGAAAGATAGCGCAAGCTTCGCAGGTTCGGAGAAAGGCTTATACTCCAGTAATGGTTCTTTGCTCAACAACCGCCGGTTTCTCCCACCAAGTTTCCCGAGGATACGTATTGTCGTGTGAGCGTGGTGATGATTGGCTGGGAGCGGCTTGAGATGAGTATGAAGTGCCTCCATCAGCTCACGCAGAACAGTGCTGAGCGTGGGATCGAGGAAATCTGGTGTTAAATTGTCAATGCAGAGCTCGAGCGTCCGTAAGCCTTGTGACACGAGCTCCGGTGTTCCGCGTAAGGCTAGTGCTAGCGGATGCATAAGGTATGAGAGGTGCGGAAGGAGGTGGGTAAGACGTAGCGGAACGGTGAGACAAAGTTCCACTATCATATCCCTGCTGTATCCATCTGATGCGAGCAATTGACGGTTTAAGCTTTCTAGCATCTCAGGTAGCAGAGGTAAGACCTCTTTATACAAGAGTTCGAACCGCCCACCACCGCCACCGATAGCGCGAAAGAGGCCTCGCAGCAGGTGGAAATAATTGGTTGGTTTGGTGGCCTTGGCAGCCAAAGGGAAACAGTCCATGATTAATTTCGCAAGATGAGAGGCTAGTATCGGCTCGTTGGGGGTAGGATATGCAGTGACGGCTCCAAAAGCCATCTTGAAAAGTCGGATGGTTACTACGGCCGTCTGGTCATCATATTCGCCGAGCAGCGGTAAACGGTCAACAAGAAACCGGAGTACGATAGCAACTAGCGTCGGGGAGACGGGTTCTCGATTGAACAGCATTTGACAAATGTGGAGGAGAGAGGGCCGCTTTTGTGCAGCTTGAAAGAACACCTCGACCTTGTGCGTCCACACCTCTTGAAAGACGTGTAAATTCACTTCAAGGAGCACTGAACTAAACCAGTCCATCACTTCTGTTGCTTCCCTGGGCTCCGCGTCGAACAACGCCATACACTTGATGCAGCTGGTGAAGAGACGAAATATGACCGTTCCATCAGGAATCGGCCCCTCACATTTCTTCAAGCCCACAAGGCATACTCGAAAACCATGCAAAAGCGTGCGGAATAGCAGTCGGCACTCTAGAAGCTGATAAGCTGGATTTGTTTAAGGGGAAAACAATCACCCACCATGTATTACTTCCTCAGGTTTCTCTACCGCATAAACAGCAGCCGCCACGGGACGCGCTCTTTCGATTTGCAGAACTGGAGACGGGGACTCATCCCCAGCTTTCGCTCTGTCCAAGCGTTCCAGAGCATCATCAAGTACATTCGTCATCGCGTCTACTCTATCCACGCAGGTCTCGAACATGGCACTGAGTATACAAGCCGCTCCTTGAGGAGTGTCTTTGGTCGTGATGTTCTCGATGAGACCAAACATCATCTTTGCGAAGAGTGTGTGAAGGGTGTTTCCGAGATAAGGATTATGGATGAGGGTGGAATAAAGTTTTGAGACCCGCGCGAGCTGGTCAGCAGAAAGTTCGGTGCGTACGTGATGAACAAGATCAGCAATGGCAGCATATGCTGACGGACTATAGGGTACGTGTTAGCGACACATATGACTACCGAAATCTATGCCCTACCGGAGCGTCTCTTGGCTTCCAACACCGCTGCCAAGTAGAATCCTCTCGTCGAAAAGTTTGTCGATTTGCGGCAGAAGAGCCTTGCGATGGGGAGTCCCTATGAGATGTCGCAAGACGACCATAAGGTCCTACGATACTATTCAGGGCTTCGTTTCGACTAGAAGTTAATTTGCGCACCTTGCGGGCTTGAATACCATTAGCAGGAAGATCCTGCAATAGTCGGAGCGCAGAGAGAATCAGCCGCTCGCCGAATGAATCGAATTGTTCCGTAAAACCACGAATTATGTAGGCCACATACGAGACCATCTGGGGTAAACATTAGAAGTGATTCGCTAATCATGCGTATGCCAACCTTGATTTGCGCTGTGATGAAGTCGGCATATGCTTGTGGGTTTTTGATGGCCGGCGCCATACCGGCCCAGTACAAGCCCATGGCTTCGCAATCTTCGCGTGCTTTGTGTTGAGCGGGCGACTCGAGAGCGAGAACCTCGAAGTTGAGACCGAGCGTTGTTTGTATCAGGGTTGATACCATTGATCGGTGACTTTGAGAAAATGTGACGACGACCATGCCCATCTCTGCCAAGACCTTGAAGCTGCGAATGCTGGGCATGACGATGTTGGGGTCCAAAACGGCGGAATCTTCAGTTAGTGTCTCCTGTACGAGACCGCTTATGTTGCGAAAGACATCCTGAAGGATAGACATGAATTCGGAGACAAGGTCCTCAGTGAGGGCTCTGAAGGAACGAAGCAAGTCGATGATGATCTTGCAGGAGGTAACACCATTCTCTTCGTTATCATTTCGGAGAGTGTGAAGCATGCCACTGAGAAGAGGGAGTGCAAGAGGTCGAATTGAGTCGTTATACGGGATACGATGGAGGACCTCCAGGAGGACGCGTCGAAACTGGTATTCGAGCGAGTCCTTATGGGACGCAGCATCGCCGGAGCGAAGAATTTCGAGGAGAACGGGAATCATCTGGGGGAATACGCGTGCGGAGTCTGTATCCCTCACTGTGTCGATCATTTCTCTGAGCTCGCATGCTACCGTATGCTTGGTCTTGAGGTCTGAGTAAGGATGGTCAGAGGTGGTACGTCAAGGGGGAAGGCGCTTACCTATGCCAGGGTCCGCGATACGAGCTGCACGGAGCTCCAAGTCCGCAGCTGTACCAAGCTGCGGTATGTTGTCCATAGTGGTGGAGGGGGTGAGGCCTTGACTTGAAGGCTGGCTACCAATTGACCCGGAAAGCTTGTTTGGCTCCATGTTTGGCTCAAAATCCACGTGAAGATCATGTGATCAAGTAGTCACACGACACCCTTGACATTTGAGCTCTGTCCAGTCATAACTTACACTGAGGTGGACGCAATCACAGACGAAATTCCCATCGAATCTCTTGGTCCGGTCCTATAGCTGATCTTGCATCCTAAACCAAGTCGGGAGTCACTGACATCGCGGTTTACTTCACAATCAAATTCGTGTTCGGATAGAAGATTTAGCGGTGAGTGACGAGGTCTATGTTTAGTGACTGGTTCGTAAATGTTTTGCAGGGCGTCGAAGAGTGGAGCGGGCTGTTTAGGAGAGAGTGGCAAATCTGAATGGTATATCCGTTGTAGTGTACCTCGATAGAAATCGTGCCAGGCGCATACTGTTTATTACTGTTTACCAGCAGCGGTCGCAGCTGCTATCGACCCGATCCACCAGGAAGCCATCTTGTTAACATCCTTTGCTCTCAGTCTCACGAAATGGCTTCGAGCGAGCTCCTGAAACAGATTCAGGCCGGAAAGAAGCTGAAAAAGGCAGAAACAAATGATCGCAGTGCGCCTATCATCGAACCCAAGCCAGGTGGCCTCGGTGCTGGTGCTAGTTCACGGGCCCCGGCGTCCGTGCCTGCTATTCCATCTGGGGGTGGGCCCCCACAGTTGGGAGGTCTTTTCGCAGGCGGAGTACCCAAATTGAAGCCTGCAGGACAGGGAAACCTGGGTTTGACCTTCTGCTCTTATCACTATTCCGTCTAGTCTCACAGAATACCCAGCCAAGCCCCCAACGCTCGGTAAACCACCAGCGGTGCCAGGTCGCACTGCCCCTTCACCTGCTCCAAGTGCCCCGCCCCCACCTTCTAGGGTGACCCCTCCGAAGCCATCAGCACTGGCACCACCCATACCTCCCGCAACGGCACCGCCAAACAGACCGGCGCCAGCGTTGCCTTCACGGGCACCTGCTATCTCAACGCGAGCTCCGCCACCGCCAGCTCGTGTCACTCCCTCTCCTCCAGCGACTGCGCCTACACCCCGTCGTCCACCGCCTCCACCTCGGACTGCGTCACCGCCGGCTCCATCACCAGCTCACCCTCCACCTCCTGCTCGACCTCCGCCCTCTGTTACTGCACGCACTTCATCGCCCGCCAATACGCCATCCCCTGCGAGAGTGGCTCCACCCCCTCCCGCACGCTCCAGCAACTCTAACCCTGCCCCTCCAGCTCGGAAAGCACCCCCTCCTCCTCCTGCCAGGCCCTCCTCTATCGCCGGTTCCACGCCGTCCCGGGTGCCACCCCTACCTCCGGTTCGGAAGGCACCCGTTGCGAATGGGCCACCCGTTCTCCCTGTCCACGCAAGAGCGTTGTCCGATGCTGAGTCTTCTGCGGCCCCGCCTCCGCCACCTGCGCGAACAAGCTTGGTCCCACCACCGCAGAGACAACGAGTTGTTTCCAGCCCTTCGTCATCCGAAGCGCCCCCTCGACCGTCTACAACGTTGCCGAACCGTCAGGTGAACGGTACGAGAATGGCCGCCCCCACCCGGAGGAGTGAGCTCGTTCATATATCTCTTGTGACGAGTACGACTGATAGCACAACCCTTAGTTCCTTCACCACCTCCGGAAGCAGGGTCTCATAAATTCCCCACGTCAGCAGACTTTCCACCACCGCGGAGGTTCACCCCTGAAGTAAGACGCTACGGTGGAGGTCGCGATCGTGGCTCCGATTTTGATCTCTCGAACATCTGACGGGCGAGGGCATTGCTGATCGCTGGACTATTTACCTACGTAGTTACATGTTGGAGTCATTCTCACCAAGGCAATACATAGGACTGCACAAATCGGGTTACGGCGTCTCGGTGTTGCATTGTTTGCGTCGAAGGGTCAAATTGACACGTATGCGCGTCTCGGGTGGTCCATAAAAGCGGTGCAACTCTTTCGTGACCTTTCAACCCACTCTTTTCTCTGCAACCCAACGATGCGTTTCTCATCGGTTGTCTCGGCAGCTTCTGCCGTTGCTCTCGCGTCTCTCGTCGTTGCAGACACGGATGCTGAGAAGCCCTCTGATGTCATTAGCATCACCGAGGAGACGTTCGAGTCCACCGTCACCCCGGAGCCACTGATTCTCGTCGAGTTCTTTGCTCCGTGGTAGGCTGAATACTTGGCGCCTCTCGTCTCCAGAACTAATCAAACGCGCGCAGGTGCGGACACTGCAAAGCATTGGCCCCTCACTACGAAGAGGCAGCCACGACTCTGAAAGAGAGCAGCATCAAGCTCGCCAAGGTGGACTGCGTCGACCAAGCCGAACTTTGCCATACCCACGGTGTGCAGGGTTACCCGTGAGTGACTGTCTTCGTCGGTGACTCGACGACTTCATATCCTCTTGCGTCGCTAGGACCCTCAAAATCTTCCGCAACGGCGAGTCCACCGATTATACTGGGCCCCGCAAGGCCGATGGCATCGTGAGCTACATGATCAAGTCTGTACCGTCTGTCTCTGTTCGCGAGCGTGTTGTGGCTAACGTGTGTTTCAAGGCAATCGTTACCAGCGGTCTCCCAAGTCACTGCGGCCAACCTCACCGACTTCCAAAATGCCGACAAGATCGTCGCAATCGCTTATCTTACCTCTGAAGCAGATGTACCCGCAGCAGAATTCAGTGCGACCGCTGAAAAGCTTCGCGACGACTACCTCTTTGGTCTGTCCACCGACGCGGAGGCCATTGCTGCCGCAGGCGTGACGCCTCCGGCTATCGTTGTGTACCGTAACTTTGATGAGCACAAGACGGAATATCCCCACTCAGTCTCATCCGCAACCGTCCAGGACTTTGAGGACTGGATTCAAGAACTCTCCATTCCCATATTTGGCGAGGTCAACGGTGAAACATATGCCATCTATGCCACTAGCAAGAAGCCCCTGGCCTACCTCTTCGTGGACTCGACTGATGAGAAGAGTCAGGATTACATCGAGTCGCTCAAGCCGGTTGCATCCCAGTATCGCGGCAAGGTCAACTTTGTCTGGATTGATGCGACAAAGTTCGGTGACCACGCCAAGGCCCTCAACCTCGTTGAGCCCAAGTGGCCAAGCTTTGTTGTCCAGGATCTTGAGAAACAACTCAAGTACCCTTATGACCAGGACAAGGTCATTGAGCCCGAGGCGATCTCAACAATGGTTGCTGATTACATGGACGGCAAACTCCTTCCCAAGTTGAAGAGTCAGCCAATTCCTGAGGCTCAAGACGAGAGCGTGTTCACCCTCGTCGGCCAGCAATTCGAAGAAGTCGTCTTCGATGACTCGAAAGATGTCTTCATTGAGTTCTACGCTACTTGGTTCGTCGTCCTCGGTTCCTATGAATGTCGTCTACTTACGTTACCCCGTAAAGGTGTGGCCACTGCAAACGCTTGAAGCCCACTTGGGATTCTCTCGGCGATCACTTTGCCAATGTGAAGGATCAAGTCATCATGTGAGATAAACACGTCGTTATTTCTTTCCGAGGCTTACACCACTTTAGTGCGAAACTTGAAGCACAGGAGAACGACCTCCCGGAATCTGTTCCTTTCCGTATCGGAGGGTTCCCTACGCTCAAATTCAAGCCCGCTGGTTCACGTGAATTCATCGACTACGATGGTGACCGTGCATTGGAGAGCCTGATTGCTTTCGTGGAGGAGCATGCAAAGAATGACCTGAAGCCCAAGACGGCTACAGACACGCCCGTGGATGCTCAGGCCGTATTTGAGACTCCCAAGGATGCCCACGACGAACTGTGATGTACGACGGCGTGGTAGATTAGGAGATCAAAACACGACTGTCTATCTTGGTTCTCATATGTTATTCTGTTCTGCGAACCTATGGGTCTGAGGATGCACATGGGAATTACTAAAGTTTGACCTCTTTGAGGCCATCCTTCCAGAAAGTAAAGTATGCTAGAAAGGCGATGAGACCGAGATATGGAAAGGATTGGTAGGAAAGACTCACGGGTTATGCCATCGTCCTGAAGGTGAGATGAATATCAGCACAGTAGGACTGGAGACAAGAAGCTCACGCGATAATTGAGAAGAGCAACCATGCCATCAGGGTTCATACTCTCGCCGGTGTACTGCAGGTCTTTCAGAATGGAAACAAGCAGAAGAGGCAGAGACTAACAAACTCGTAATCCTTGAAGTTGGCAACTATCTTTTTGGCATATGTACCAGCGCCGACTTCAAACTTCTCGACCCTGCCTGGATTTTCCTTTGTCAAGTGGGCCTTGACTGCTTTCATGTAACCCTACAGTCGGGGAGCAGTGATGATGAGATGGGAGGAAATATGGAAAAATATACCTTGAGATAAGCGAGGTAGCTTTTCTTGTCAAACGTGGTGGTCTGAAGGCGGAACGAGTGGGCTACGTTGTTTACTTGTACGGCGCCGTCCTCGAGGGCTTCATCTTGCTCCTCGGCGGAAGGGTTTGCCCCTGCATAAAAGTGAGTAAGGAGGGGCAGATCCGAGGGGATGTACGTGCCGATGTCGACATCTGCACCCTTCTTCACCGTGACGAGTTGGCAGTCGACCTCGAAGACGATGTCGTCGATCTCCTTGCTGGGGAGGGGGTAAGGCGTGGATGGGGAGGACACGAGGAGACGCACGGTTTGAAGGCATCGGAGAATATCTCGTCGCCGGTCAGGACGTCTGTGTAGAGCAACATGGTGGAGTAGGACGAAGAGCAGAGCAGAGATGGATCATCTTATCTGGCTCCTCGGGGTCACCCCATTGTCCGGGGTCCTCGTGTCTCCCCCGTTTTTGGTGGAGTCTTTCTTTGGCGTGCAGCGATGGACTACCAGGCGGTGGTCGTGCAGAGACCGCCCCGTCCGCAGGGGACCCGACACAGTCCCGAGTCCCGCTACTGGCGCCAGTTCAAGCGCCCCGTGTTCGTCAAGGAGTACGCCCCCGTCACCGCAGTCCACTTTGCACCCGCCAAACCGCACAGGTACGCGGTCACCGCTGCCACCCGCGTCCAGATCTACGCGCCACGCACACAAAAGGTCGTCAAGACCATATCCAGGTTCAAGGACGTCGCACGCAGCGCCCACCTCCGGAACGACGGAAACCTCCTCGTCGCCGGCGATGACACCGGCCTCGTGCAGGTCCGTATTCCCGTCCCCCCTCTCCCCTCGCTAATCCATGCCAGGTGTTCGACGTCAACTCTCGCGCCATCCTCCGCACCTTTGATTCCCACAAGCAACCCGTCCACGTCACGAAATTCTCTCCCCTCTCTCCTACCCACGTCCTCTCTTGCTCTGACGACACGACCGTCAAGCTTTGGGACATCCCCTCCCAGTCCGACTTGGTGACGTTCGACGCCCATTCGGACTATGTTCGCTCCGGCCAGGTATCCCCCTCGAATCCCCATCTCGTCCTCACTGGCTCGTACGACGCAACGATGAGACTCTTCGATTCTCGCACCGGTCAATGTGAAATGATCATGGGTAATACCTCCCCTGGCGCCTTCCCCGTCGAACAGGTCCTCATGCTTCCGTCCGGCACGGTCGCATTTTCCGCCGCTGGTCCAATTCTGCGCACGTGGGATCTAAATGCTGGCGGTCGCTGCATTCGTGCCTTGTCCAATCACCAAAAGACCATCACATCCCTCGCCTTTGACCCCAATGTCACTCGCCTGCTCACCGGTAGTCTCGATCAGATGGTCAAAGTATATGACATTGCCTCCTACAAGGTCGTACACACGATGCGTTATCCCGCACCTGTGCTCTCTCTCGCAATCTCGGTGGGCAACGTTCTACCCTCACCTGTGCTCCGGCTCATGCTATCCGTAGCCAGACTCTACACATATCGCCGTTGGGATGTCAGATGGCACCCTTTCCGTTCGTCAACGCCAGCAAAAAGCTTCTCAAATCGGTCTAGACTTGAGCGACGCTCTGACGACTGGCACCTACGAAACCTTCCTGGGAGGTACCCTTTCATCGGTCGGTCAAGGTCGCGTCAAAACCAAAGCTCGATCTACTTTTCAGGGTGATGTCGATGAGCTCAGAGTGGAGAGTAGACGAGCACCCCGCTTGAGAGAATACGACCGCTTGCTCAAGTCGTTCAAGTATTCGGCTGCCCTCGATGCTGTTCTCCGGAAAGTATGATCTCGTACTCGTTTGTGCCTTTCGTATGTCTCACTACTCCTCAGAACGTCCGACCTGTAACAACGTTCTCGCTGATACAAGAACTCATCCATCGTGATGGCCTCTCTAGTGCTCTCTCTGGCCGAGACGACGTCTTATTAGAGCCTGTACTACGACTACTTGTCAAGCATGTCACAGATCCCCGCTTCGGTGAGATCGTTTGCGACATCTCCACATTACTTATAGGTGAGCTTCCTCTATCTTGTATTGGCACCATCGTGATTGAAAAATAATGCACCGCCCAAGATATGTATACGCCCGTCCTGGGCCAATCTCCCCTCATCGACTCACTATTCCTTCGTCTGCGGAAGAAGGTCCTCGCAGAGATTCGTTTCCAGAAAGAGTTGATGAAAACAAGGGGTACATTAGAGATGCTGTTTTCCTCTGCTAGCCTGGTGTCCACACCAGCTATACTGCAAAATGAGTAACCCGTTTGCGCCAATAGATACGCGTGCCCAATCTTTCATGAACACCCCTCGAGGTAAGCAATCAGATTCTCAAGTATTGCCCTTTGCATCATTCCCGCTTGAATTTTATTACTACTTTCTCTTTCGGCAGAATCGTCCATGTCGATGTTGTCGTGGTACGTTTTTAGTGTTTCGACAATGTTTTTGAGCGACAAGTTCTTCCTCTCCAGCATCTGTGTCATGTGGGCACGGATCTACGAAAAAGTTAGGCAAGGGACATGAATACGGTCCGACAACTTACACCATCATCTTCCATTGCAATCCAAGCCAAGATGTGGTCCAAGGTTTGGAGAGTGAACAATCCCCCGTCCAAACGGCGCAAATAAAACAAATCTTCGTCTTGCGGATCGACCATGCCATCTTCAGCGAGCAGTTCCTACATTTGGACCTGTTTAGATCGATCATTTACCTGAACCCAATCCAACTGTACCTTCTTCTCCGTTTCAATCTCGGCATCGATAGATTTGAGGCGGTTGACCGTATTTTCTCGTGTTTCCAAGAGCTTATCCACCTTTGCGTAGTCGCTCTCCACGAATTTAGTCAGCAAGCGCATTCGGTCTGTCGAGTCCGAAGGGAGATTTGAGAGTAAAGACGACATTATCCCCAGAATATGGGAAATATCCTCCGAAGCCGGTACTGTCACTTTTTGCTTTTTGGAGGTCTATGGTGGTCTGTGAGTAACACCACTCAGATACCACAAGTCTCAGATGAACCTTGCCCATCAAAGCTGCAAAGAGCGTCTTGAGTCCCAGGGCCTCGACGAAATTAGTGCATAAATCAGAACCCGCCGGCCCTGACATTGCGTAATCTAGCGCTTTAATTGACCGAGACTTTGATTGAAGCTTCTCTCTGGATGGCTGTCAGTAAAAGGGTGACACGCAACATATCACATCACCAACTTCATCATCAACACCATGAGGTCCACACCTTCGCTGGCCAAGAAGAGCGCCTTGATTTCAGATTCCGCCAACGCTGAACACAGGGCATCAAACAGATTCTCCATGAATTCCGTTTCGTCCGCGTCTATAGGATCGCGATGTCGAAATTGCTGGTCGCCACGTGAGACTTGCACATACATCCTCAACTCGACTGTCGCTCACTGAAAGCACTTTGAGGATGGCCTCGACGCCATCCTTCTTGCCGAGTTCTTGTCTGTTCGAAACACTGTTCTGGAGTAGAATAGAAAGCAGCTCTGCGGCGTAACTCCGATTCTCGTCGTGGGCCTTGGATTGGATACGTTCCAAGAGCCAACTCATTATCTTGGTCTTGGAAACGAATTGCACAGATAGGTTAGGATTAAAACCTAGTATATTTTCAAAAACGCCTGTACTTCGGCTCTTAGTGTTTGGCTTCATTGGATAACAAAGTCCTCACCCAAAATATGGAAGACGCCCTGTCTGTCCTCCTCTTCCTTGAGACGAGATAGGTTGTCCACAAGCAGCTCAAGTACCGAGTGTTCCACCTGAGAGTGTCGTGTCACATCATTAGTTTCGAAAAAAGCCCGACTTACCAAGGCATCGACAAGCATTTTGAGAGCGGGTTGGTTCTCTTCTTGTTCAGACTCATCCCCTTCGTTGCCGACATCTTCGTCGGTTAATTCATGGAATACCTCGACCGCATCGATGACTATGTCAGCGTTCTCATGACTGAGCAACCCAACCAACAGAGACACAATCCCGGATCGGACCATTTCTGGATATGCCAGGACAGGAGACTGCGCCAAGGATAGCAGAGACTTGATGGAACTGTCGAGGTCTGCTTCTGAGTCGATAAACCTAAGCCGGGAGATCAGCCCTGTACAATAACACTGCCAAACGAAACTCACTTTGAAGGGTCATCTGGATACTTTGACCGCTGATCTTGGTTCTTATTCACGGCGCGCTCTAACCGCAGAAGCGTCCTTCGGATACTAGTGATCGTAACTTCTTCTGGCTGAAAATAGAACCTGGTCACCATAATCGTATGAAACCCTGCGCGCACGAGGACACACTTCATTCGAGACCCCTTGCTGTTCCGCTTTCTCAAAGACACTCAGGATTTCTTTTTGTTCGCCCGTGAGGCCCCCACCATAAAAGCGGCCTTCCTCGTCCTCTTCGACATAATAATCAGCGTCCCCACCGGGCGCGAACGAAGTATCAACCTCATCCTCGGGCACGTCTTCCACCGTAGCGCGTCTTGACCTCGAATCGTCGTGACGAATAGGCTCGTCCTGTGTGCTAGGCTCTGAGACAGTATGCGGACTTGTGGAATCATCCAATCTCATTTTCTTGAGCATTTCTGGGGTTGGATTATCTGGTAGCTTACGCTTTGAACCTGCTGGAAGCTTGGGCACCTAACACACGGCTCGACGAATATGACGGGATGAATATGCAGAGACACTGACCTTGAACAGTTTGTCGATGTCCATGTCACGAGATATGTCAGTAGTAATGTAGAGTTACACTGGCACCAGTTTAATTAAAGCAGCCTGAGGTTGGTGGTAAAGTGTACCAGGATGCACTGACTCGGAATCCTCTTGTGGTTACTTACGTCATTTGCTGAGAGCAAACAGAAGCATCAACTTTAGTGAGACCATTCATTACAAATTTAACAGTGCTACGATACGTAGACAAAAATGTCCGAAAGGATGTCCAACCTCACCCACATGTCCGTGATAAATGAGGCATTGTGATGACATCCGGTGTAAGCGTGGCTCGAGACTCTAACAACCCAACGTACTGGTGATGAATCACCCATAACTTCCTCTGTCAGAATGCTCTGGTATCAGTATGGCTTGCGTCGATTCTTCTTCAGGTCCCTCTCTAGTTGTTTCGCCTTCCTGTGTCCAATTTCCACGGGTCTGATGGCCGAGTCATCTGCCTTCTTAAGCTTGACAGGACGATTGCCCACATACTTGCCTGTTTACTACTTCAGCGGGGCCAACTTGGTAGAAAAGGTAGAGTAAGCGCACCATCCATCTCTTTCCATGCCCTCAGGAAGTCTTCCGGATCTGAAAATGCAACGAATCCATACTTGGCCTTTACAAATAATGCGTCAACAATCGGTTATAGTGATATACAGCAGACATGTTACCTTTTGACTCAGTCTGTCCCGGATGACACGGGCCTTCTGGAATGAGGGGTATTTATTGAAAGCATTTGCGAGAACATCGTCAGATACGTCATTACTTAGGTCTCCAACGAACAATCGAAACCAGGCTGACGCACATTCAGCGGTAGGGATACGACACAAATAGAGGCAGGACTTACATGGGCTCCACTCAAGGAGAGTCTGGTCTTCCCATACCTTGCCGCCTCCCTTGCGTAGGACAGTCGTCCTCTTCCCTCCTTTCGCTAGTTTGCCACCGGCGCCTCCACGTTTATCGATCATGGCGCCTGGGACGTAGACGCTCTGTTGCGCGAGGATGCCAACGTCGTATTCGTAAGCGTTTGCGGGAACGGGAGCACTGTGCGAGGAGGAAGACCCAGGGATGGGATACATCGGTCCGTTGTATGGCTGGTGGTAAGGATTGACATCGTAAGTTGACTGCTGTTGGCTGTATTGCGAATAGTAGTTGTTCGACGGATCCATCAGTGAGAGCGACAAGACAGGCTGGTGGTACTGGCGAAGCTTGCGATAATTACGTAATAAGTGACAAAATAATTCGAATCAATATCAACACATCCAAATAGAGTCAGTCCTACGGATACACGAGATTGGTGTCTGCTCACTGTTGCAGGCGTTCCCAACTTACCTCAAGGTAAGGTCCATGTCTGGTCCCATTTCACGGTCCTTTCGTATCAAAGAGACTTCGTGTTGGGTTTCTGGCCCTCGTTTCGGGTCTTTTGGGATGGATGGTCGACAGTATGATATGATGATGATAGGGTTCGCTGATCCATCCTCTCTAGATGCCGTTCGTGAAAAAGGTCAAGTCAGACGCCTACTTCTCGCGTTTCCAGGTCAAGTATCGTCGTCGCAGAGAGGGAAAAACTGACTGTCAGTTACTTGCACATCATATAACTCTGCCCTGATCATTCTCTAGACTACGCCCGCAAACGACTCGTCACACAGGCCAAGAACAAATAGTATGCATCCGTTTCCTGTCGCGCTCCTCCAGCTCACACCATCTTAGTAACGCTCCCAAATACCGCCTGGTCGTTCGTTTCACCAACAAGGATATCATCGTCCAAATCGTCTATGCACGTCTGCAGGGTGATTTCGTCCTGACCGCTGCCCGTTCGAGAGAGCTCCCAAGATACGGCATTAACCACGGTCTGACAAACTGGACAGCTGGTAAGGTTTCAAGAATGTTGGCAGCAACCGCGTTCTGACAGCTCGTAGCTTATGCAACTGGTTTACTCTGCGCTCGCCGTGCGCTGACCAAGCTTGGTCTTGCAGATAAATACGAGGGTGTCGCCGAGCCCGATGGTACAATAAAATTGACGGAAGCTCTCGACGACGAAGATGCTCCACGTCCCTTCAAATGCTACCTTGATGTTGGGTTGAAGCGTACTTCCACGGGTCACCGTGTATTCGGGGCAATGAAGGGCGCAAGCGATGGTGGTATATTCATTCCCCATTCCGAAAGGCGTTTCCCTGGATACGACCCAGAGAGCAAGCAGCTTGACGCTGAAGTACTGAAAAAATACATCTACGGTGGTCACGTCGCAGAATACATGGAATCGCTAGAGGAGGAAGACGACGAACGGTAGGTACCACTCCTCCCGGACGATAATTGATCTTACACTCTTTGCTTCCCGTTAGTTTCAAGAAGCAGTTTGCTTCGTATCTTGCAGATGGTGTTGGATCCGAGGACATGGAGGAAATCTATACCAATGCGTATGCTGCTATTCGGGAGGACCCCACGTTCAAGCCTACCGAGAAAACGGTAGATTGGAAAGCAGAATCACTCAAGTACAAAAAACCAAGATTGACCTACGAGCAACGCAAAGCTGCCATCCAAGCCAAGATCGAGGCTTTCAAGGCATCCGGTGGGGAGGCTGCTGAGGACGAGGACGAGGACGAGGATGATGATGAGTAGGACATGTGTACCAGATCTCGTTGTTTGTTCTTTCACTTCTGTCCATGCTTTAAAATGACCGTCAGGCAACGCGTATGTTTCTATGCACAAATATATGTGGTCGAACTTGCATTCCACTATGATATAGCCACTATTTTTTCCAAGATGCCCAACTGCCAAGATACCAATGACGTCGGTTGACGAGGGGAGTAGGTATCTACGTGCGACATCTGGTTCTCGTTACCCCGGCCTATTCTGCAGGCTGTGGCGCATACCCCAAAACCGTCAGCAAATGACACGCTGAAATTTCTGTAACTTCGAGTCAGTATATCGCGGGCGTGTCTTGGTTTCGGACCAAACTAACATGATACACCCTTCCCATCTTCCGATCGTCTTGCCGCTGACCATGTCCACGAACCAGGTTCCTCCAAAACGTTCGCTATACTGACTACCAGACTCGCAAAGCTTGGCGAGCAAGCACTTCTCCACCTCGTCTGAGAGAAGCTGACAGAGCTGAGGAACAGATGTAATAGGTAATGTTGCCTGCGGAAGATGCGCGATCAAAGAGGATGGTGACAGGAAGGTCAAGCGCAACGTCTGTCTGGTTGCAAACGTTAGCCAGCCCATTCGGGCAAAGAAAACATAGCTACCTTTCGTCGATGCGCAAAAAGGCTTCGCCCCCGACTTTTTTCGAGACGTTTTCACCTGTCAGTCGACGTTGCAGACTTTGGCCAGTCTCCCCGACAGGATCAAACCTGAGCGCGCATGGTACCCCAGCACGTGCTAGTGCGGCAACCATTTGATCTAGTTCGGCCTTGGTCCTAGTGCAAAACTGTTGGTATTGCAACAGGTCAATAACAGGTTGAAGAAGCTCATAACTCGGTTGAGTGTGTGTTATTGTAGGTTGCCGTTCAGAACCCGGAGTTGATACGCGTTTGAGCTTGTCACCAACGTGTATAGCCAACAAAAGAGCTTGCAGCGTAGCGTGTATCAGATCGCATGTTGCTGCAAGTCCCTTGGGTTCGCGGGACGTTTCACAGAAGTTTGCATTGATATCTACCTATTTTTCTGTTAGTCAAAGTAACCTGTGACTCTCTGAAACGCACCATCTCGAACCGTAATTCAGTACCGTGATCTACGTCTATGATAATTATCCGCTCGGCAACTCGAGCAGATGAAGTAGGGAGAGTGCTCGCTTCTCTGATTAAAACGGCAAATATCTCCTCGTCCACGATTTCTCTTTGAGCAGCCGTAAGAGACGTCTCCAGCGACGGGTGCTCAGCAAATTTGATGGAATTGTGAGCGATGTGAGTTTTGCCGGTCGAACCTACAATGGACAGTGAGATTCGTAGGCGGGTTGATTGGCGATGAGGAAAGATGAGTGTATTCGTTTCCATTTCATGCGTAGACATCTGAGCCACAGCCTTCCTTCTAAAGTGCTTTGGGGCTTTGGAACTCATGTCAGACACAATTAAATCCATCTAACAGTAAGGGTACACCCACATTCCTCCATACCAAAGGATATCAAACAATCCTTGGATGTTCTGTCTGCACCTTTTCCCGAGGGTGCCCAGACGGGTAATGGGGCAGGAACAAGACTCCAATTCGCCCTTCTGATCTTAAGGGCGTCTACCCAATACTTTTCGCTGTGTAAGCGGCTTCTTTCCAGTCTTGACGCAGCTTGTTTGAATAAATCTGCGGCTTTTCTGAGCGCTTCGTCTTTACCACCGATGGTCAGTTGTGCATTGAACGCGTCGACGGAACCAATGGCGGGTGGCTTGGACACCATACTAGCAGTCATGGAAGTGGATGGTGAGGAAGTCACAGGGGAAGGTTGGTTCGGCGTTGTAGACGATAAGAGAAAAGATAAAAGATCTCTGGCTTGTGTCATTTCCCCTAGAGCAATGCTGAGATTTCGCGTGAGCGGTCAGATATGGGAACTTGTAAAGTGTACTTGCTCGAGCTGTGAATTGATCTCCGTCCGCATCTTGAACAACTGGTCGGGTGTCATGGCTAACCTTGTGTTATCCGCTGCATGCTCGCCATCTTCTGAGACTGGTGAGCTATCTCGTGGCGGTGGGACGAGCACGTCTCCTATAGGTAGTTGATCTTGACGCTCAAAGAAATCGATCCCTCGTTCAACGAATATTCTTCTAAGATTCTCCCCCAGGACTGTGGTAGGATCTTCGATTCTATTCCAGGATCAGCCAGTGTACCGCCGCTGATAAATCAGAACCCATACGGTTCGACGATCTGCTCGCCTTCCGGGGTGATATCAAGCAAGACTGGGATGCGCGCACCGCTGTCATCTTTGTAGGGCCTCTCGAGCGACAATTTCGTCTTTTTCCACTCCGGCTCGGGACCGGACATGCTGCATCGGCCGAGTCAATGCTGGCAGTGGAGCAGGTTTAATATGTACAAAGTAGTCTGCACGTGATTCGACCGATTTCGCTACCACAGCTTCCGGACCATGTATCTTGACACTGATCCACGAGGACGCCAGTAGACAAATGGCCAAAGGTGCCCATTCAGGCCTAGGGTCTGAACATACTGCCTTGAAGAGGCGCAAAACTGAGGACGACGACTTGTCCAATCCGAAAAAAGCTCGCACTAGAGTCAGGTATGTTTCAGTTTTCGCACCAATAAACCTTTCCTCACCCGCCGCTCAGCTTCTCATGCGGAGAATGCCATCGGCGCAAGCAAAAGGTGGTCCATAACAATTTTCTGCACACAAGAAGGCGTGCTTATACCATTTCTTCAGTGCGATCGTCAGATTCCTTGTTCTCATGTATGATCTCTCGTAAGCTAGTAAGACAGCAACGTTACTGATGAGCAACCCTAGTGTATTGCCCGCAAAGTTCCTGAACTTTGTAAAGCATATACGCCAGGAAAGACAGATCAAGATCTCAGCGTACGATTGGCAAGACTTGAACATATAATTGAACTTGCGCTACCCCAATATGTTCATAGCGCTTCATCTCCGTCTGTAGCTCCTTCAGATAGACACAACCGTACCAGTTCTGAAGGCCCTGATGAAGACAGTCGTTCTATCACCGACGAACAAGATCCCACCGGAGGCACTTTCCAGAGTGGGAAGTGGTACGGCAACAGTGCCTCGGGAAGTGTTGCTCCAGCTTCCGTATTGGAGCAAGTAAATGTTTCGATAGATTCTTAATTCCGATCCTAACATGTATTCTGTTAGCTGGCAAACGTCGTAGTTGCTAGTTCTCATCAAGACCAATGGGAGCTTGCTCACCACAATGCGGCTCACAATGCTACTTCTACAATACAAAATGGCAATCACAGTGTCGATACAAAAACGGCCCTTGCGACCCCTTCTCTTATAGAGTCAGTGCGACAGGACTCTGAACCGTCCGCTGCCGATAACCTAAAAAGCCTGGTGCAAGAATGCGGAGTGTCTCCACATAAAATATCCGAACTTCTTCAAGAGCTTCCTCCCCAGCGATTTTCGGATGTACTCGTTGACCACTACTTCACATCTATGTGAGCACGATCCAGCACAGGTTCGTTGCTTGGAACTTTATTCAAACCTTCTTGCAGAAACTGGACAAGGTACCCTCTATGTGAAAAAGACTTCCGTGCAGCATACTCTTCTCTTTGTGCGAATGGGGTTGGAGCAAACACCAACGATGCGCGCTTTTTACCCCTTCTATTCGTCGTGCTAGCCATTTCCGTGCGGCTTGCGCCGGAACATCTTGCTGGTGATCTGCGCACGAGGAGGGTCACCTCACTGAGGTACTATTGGTCCTGTATGTTCCACTCTCTGTCTCTATTTTTTTTTGAGCTGACACCCGAGGAGCACGACGGTCACTTCTCATCGCTGCTGCAATTCAGCCTGATTCGCTGGACATTGTTCTAACTCGCTTATTGGTAAGTTACTGGGTGTTAGCTTCTCCGAGGCCCGTTCCAACTCGTTCACAGAGTGCTCGGTTTTTGACGTTTGACCGTCGGATCACGGAGTGTTGGAGCCAGCTTGGTGCTGCTGTGCGAACTGCACAAGCCCTCGGCTTGCACCGAGACGCCGCACCCAGGGTCAGTTTAATTTCATGTCACGCATTTCCCTTTTCTAACACTCTGCAGGGACTGGATCCGGCCCAGGTCGAAAACCGTAGACGTATCTGGTTGGGTCCTTTGACCATATTCCATTACATGGGGTTAACAATCTCGTAGGTCATACCTGTATCATGCCGATCGTTCTTATGCCCTTGTGCTCGGTCGACCAAACGCGATTCAAGATGATTATACGTGCACTTTACCTCCTCTCAACGTCGATGACGATTTCTCCCCCGCTACAATTTGCAATCCGCTCCCCCTGACAAACCCCACGATTATGACTTTTGTCATCCTTCGCCATCAGTTAGCATCGGTTATTGGTCGAATGGTCCATCACTTCCAGAAAGTTCACACCCCTGGCCACTACTCCGACGTCCTTGCTCTTGATGACGACCTCCTGAGATTCGTTTCCGGTTTACCGCCCCATTTTGCATTGGAGCCGGACACCTCCCTCGACGAGGACATGCAATTTCTACCCGTCCACCGATTCCTCCTCACCACAGAGACCCTCTTCGTGAGAGTTAGCTTGCATCGACCGTATTTGCTTCGTAGGCTAAGCAGCGATCGCTACCTGCGATCACGAGTTGCATGCTTCGAGTCTGCCATCAAGGACTTCGAGGTTCGCAAGGCCTTTCGTGAGAAAATGCCCAGGGAGGCTCGCGAATCCCTCCACAACGCATACAGGGAGTTTCAGACAGCAATGATCAGTGGTATTTATCTCGTTCTCCACCCACGTGGAAAGGACGCAGGTATGATGCACACTATTCTGGACGAATTCCTGAAAGATCACGAGGGCGTGCGCGAAATGGATGAGACTACTCGTCGGGAGCTCAAAATCATTGAATTCTTGAAGAGTCGTGCTCTCCAGATTGCGGAAAGCACAGCGCACGGCGTGGATCAGGATTCGCGCGCAGTAATAGACTTGCAGCTATGCACGACACCTGCAACTTCACACCACGCACAGTCCCCATTCTCTTCCATCGTGGCGACCACGTCAGGTTCTGGATCTCCTCACCTATACCCGGCTTCCCCCTTTGTGCAGTCTCGCGCTGTACAACGTCTACAGCAGAGTGTGTCCACAGACGGAACACTTAGTTCACCTGCCGGAACAAATAGCCCAAGTGGAGACGAGGAATCTGCGGCCCAATCATTACTGGACCATTGGTGCAGTACGTTCAACGATAGCACGATCGACGGGCCTACTGGCATGCCTGCGCTCTCTTGGGGCGGGCCGGGCGGTGCAGACTTTACTGGCTGGGTGGACACTAGCGCCAATGTGCTACCACCCATTGACCCGAACCTAATCACGACATCCGATGGTGATTGGGGTTACTGGGAGAACCTTGTTAGTCAAATCAAAACTGGACCCCCCTTGTAGATGCGAGACATAGAAATTTGCAACGAAGCCGGCTTCGAGTGCCGCGACTCAATAGAAGTACCCACTATATGGATTGTACTCTGATGTATGTATACGTTATTCGACCATGTCGCAGGAGTTTATCTTCCAGGAATACACCGTACCAGTGAATTGGGTTTGGTCCAGACCAGTTCTGACAATTTTACTGATGACCCGTCGATCAAGAAACCACACAAGCGACATATCAGAGGACGTTGGGAAATGTGCACGCAACAGCTTCCGGAGACACCAAAATAACTGGGATGTTGTAGTGGAGAGGTCAAGAGGAAAATCTCACTGATCCGAGGCATTTCTATATCTCCTGAGGGGCTACTTGCAGCCTGAGTGTCCGAGTCCAAGGATGGAGAGGCACATCGCAAAAAGTGACAAATTCTCGTGACACCTAGCGAACCCCGCCACAATCTGACAGCTCTTGCTAGGGCTGGCTAGATCTAGCACAACCTAGGAGATCAGACCAAACTGAA